>VDFB02000003.1:293349568-293596567 GCA_007258455.2 Sequoia sempervirens | reverse complement strand
TGAATTAATTGTTGGAATTTTGAAAATATAGTATTTGGTTAGTTATATAATTTGATAGGTTTTTAAATTTTATTATACATAAATATTAATATAGATAATTTAAATAATTTATTTAAAAGATGTGGAAGGATTAGGAGATACATGTTTGGAGGCACCTATATTAGATTTGTTTAAATTATTTATTTTATATTTGTTTTTGTCTTTTATGAGTTTTATAAAAATGAAAATAAATTATTTTAATATTATTATTTTGTATTTTATTTATTAAAATATATAATTATTTAAATAGTTTTATTTTTATTTTTCAATTTTTGCTCGTGAAGTATGGGGGGATTTTCCAAGAGATTAGCAACTGACAACTGTAAGAAATATTTGGTGAACAGGTTAACAATTGACAACTGTAAGAAATTTTTTGTGAACAGGTTAACAATTGACATTCCTTTTCGAAATAGTACTATCAGATGTTAATTGTGGCCTTGTTAATCTCTGTTTTGTTTTTATTTGCAGAAAGGCAATCTAAGTAAAACAGGTTTACAGCTGTTTCTAAGAATATTCAGCCAAGAGACTCGGCGCTAGTGGTTATTATTGCCTACTAAGCGTCACCAATGATGCATAGGCGTTGAATCGATAAGTATTTTTAAAATTCTTCTGGACTCTACATTTACCACAAACGGTATCCTAATTCGAATAGAATTGTACAACCCGACAATATTTGTAGCCATCTTTATCAGAAAGCATTTCAGGTACTTTCTTTGAAGGTGCAAATTTGTTTTGGGTGTTTTTGCTGGTAATGCCGGAGATCAACAGATTATCATTGCAAAATATTACATACGAACACATTCATTGGTTGGTGCATTTATTGCAGAAGGTTACTGATTAGTTAGGGAACATATTCCCAATTTCAGTCAATAGATCTAAACGTAGCAGAGTATATTCAACTGCACAAATTAGTTAGTGTATATATTTCCAATTTTAGTGAGTAGATCTTGAAATTGAAGCTATGGAACACACCTCTGTGCTAAATCATGTTGTTGGTGCTTCAAATATGCTTAATGTTAAAACCCCATGTCGCACTCTCTCATTGGCTACGTTTCCTTCAAGAGAATCCATTAAACCCGCTCACAATTTCTCCATTGTTCGAAAAAAATCATACACATCAATTACCTGCAACTTAAATAGCAAAAAGTGTCTCCAACACCATTCGGCAATCTGTTCTGCCCTTGCAGACCGCTTTACCCAAGCCCCTGAAATTGAAGTTTATGAAGATATGCCTACAAGGCTTAATAGGATTTTGGCAGAATTCAAAGCACTGGAGGTTCCCCGTGAAAGGGTCATGAGGCTTTTGGACTATTCTTCATTGCTTCCACCTCTGCCTCAATCTGAGCGAATTTCTTCAAACAGAGTTATGGGATGTACTGCCCAAGTCTGGCTCACCGCCGAGCTTGGTAGCGATGGAAGGATGTATTTTGGTGCAGACAGTGACTCTGAGATTACCAGAGGCTTTTGTTCTTGTTTGATTAGTTCCTTGAATGGAGCTTTGCCTGAAGAGGTGCTAAAAGTTAAGACAGAGGATCTATCTAGTTTAAATATTGGGGTTGCAGGGGGAGCAAATTCCAGGGCCAATACTTGGCACAATCTATTGATTAGCATGCAAAAGAAGATTCGGGCTATATTGGCGAAGAATGCAGGGAAGCCTCCCGTTGACCCTTTTCCTTCCCTTTTGATAACTTCTGAAGATATTACTGCACAAGGAAGTTTTGCAGAAGCTCAGGTGATAAATTCTTCCTCCATGCTGTTTCGAGTTGTAGCAAATGTTTAATTTCCAGGTTCTTCTGCTTCTTAGTTTTATTGTTGCATAATTATCTTTGCTTATTGAAATTCTTTACCGCTCCTACTTGTTATTATAACTATCTGAACAGGGAATGCCATCGATCAACTGTGGTTTTTTGTGAGCACTAATTTAATTCCTACCTGAGAATTGTGAAGCTGTCTGCTGTGTTATTTGCATCTCCCATACCTTTGGAAAATATAAGACCGTGGGTTCTTGTTGAACCACTACTCATGAAACATGGGTCAATGAGTTTGACTCGAAACTACACGGTTGAATCCTGATAGCAATATCATAATTTGACACGCTGTGGAAAAATACCTCCTACTTATCAATTGAGGATGTTTTCCAAGACGATAATTCTTTCTTGGTGGTCCCAATAAAATTTAAAGTACATCACCCTGGAAACTCCAGTACAGATGGTACAAGATTCTGGACCCCTATCCCCATCTTCTGGTGACAATATTAAATTTAAAATATAATTTAGCTGCACCCTTATTAATGTACCCTTTGTAGTTGACTGAGCTACATATCCTTTTGGTTATATAATTTTTTATGTATAATATAGTTTAATATTTTTTCATGTACCCCTGTACCCTGATTTGAAAACAGTGTTCTCTTCTTGTCTGCATCCCTGGACCTGTACCTCACCATGTCTCCTTGTAACTATGATCTTAAGAATGAGGGTCTCTTCTAACAGCTTATAAGCTGCTTAGAAGTGAAACCAATCACGGTTTCAGTTGTTTGATTTTAGAGATTTTGATGTAATCTTTCCCAATAAAACATTGGCAATCATACTGCATGCTTCTGTTATGCAGTTGAACTCCTATCATAGCCTTCTGAGATAGAGAAAGACTTAACATAGATTTTCTATTTTATCCTACAAGTATTCCCACATTAAAAGCACCTTATACTTGTTACTCAAAGCATTTGAAAGTGCTTTTTCTGCAGCTTATCCAGCTGTATGCTTTTTACCTTTCTAGATGACAGGATCAAATGTTTGTATTACTGCTATCATCTATTGTGTATTTGTTACTAGAGTGTTTATATTCCTGTTTTTAATGTTTGTAGGCCAAATATTTGTCACCTGATGAATCAAAGGTTTTAGAACTTGCTAATGTCCTCAAGGAAAAGAAAATTGGAGTTGTGGCACATTTTTACATGGATCCAGAGGTTCAGGGTGTTCTTGTAGCTGCCAAACAGCAGTGGCCACATATCGATATTTCAGATTCACTGGTAATGGCAGACCGAGCTACGAAAATGGCAGAAGCTGGTTGTAAAACAATTGCAGTCCTTGGAGTTGATTTCATGTCGGAGAATGTGCGTGCAATTCTGGATCGAGCTGGCTTTGGAAAGGTCATTGGCATTTCATTTTATATAGAAATGAATGCTGAACCTAGATTTGCAAAACCTTCTTGATTTTCCTGCAAACTTCAAGACTGATAATAAGCTTTTATATGCCAGGTTGGGGTATATAGGATGGCCAGTGAAACTATTGGTTGTTCATTGGCTGATGCTGCAGCAAGTCCCAAATATCTACAGTTTCTGGAGGCAGCCTCAAGATCTTCACCTTCTCTACATGTAATCTACATCAACACTTCTCTGCAAACGAAAGCTCAATCTCATGAACTTGTGCCTACAATAACATGTACATCCTCAAACGTGGTCCAAACAGTGTTGCAGGTAACTGCCTTTTAAACCATTGGATGTCCAAATCCCCTTTGCTTTCAAAAATGATGGGTGTAGATTCTGGACTCTTTCATTTAAGCATTGATCAGGTCTGATTTTGTTCATGTTTATATTTATTTAATTTCTCAGAATTTGGTTACCTGTATTTAGGCGCTATTTCTTGTGCAACTGTTTCTTAGGCACTAGCACTGAATCTTCTACCAAATATGCAGGCTTTTTCTCAGATACCAGATTTGACTGTCTGGTATGGGCCAGATTCGTATATGGGTGCAAATCTTGCAGAACTGTTTCGTCAAATGTCAAACATGACCGATGCAGAAATTGCTGAGATACATCCTATGCATGATAGAAACTCCATTAAATCCCTACTACACCGCCTACACTACTTTCATGTGAGCATACTATTACGCTTTCCTTGGTACTCGGCTAATTTCCTTAATAATGGTTGTGGTTGAGTTGTTTGGTTGCCACCATTGATCTGTAGGATTCCATTTTTATAGTGATTTATCCTTGGCAAGTCTAGTTGAATATGATTCCATAGGAAGCACTTCCTGACAGATTGTTTGTCTTACATCAAATTTTTTGAAGAACATAATAATAAGATTTTGTTGAAAATTCAGTTAGAGCTCTTTTTATGCACATCATTTCCTTATTTATGTCCAATTTTGAAGCAGTCTAAGCTTTTTCCGTTAATATTGTAAAGAAATTTTTACTTCGTGTAAAGCATATTATTCCTATTAGCTCTTTAATGTTCTACATTTACTTCATAGACCACACTCAGCACTGAACTTGCAGTTATATTCTGCCCATGAAAGAAAGAAAGACAGAGATGATAAATGTGATTAGGAGAATGGCTTGGACAAAGGGTAGTTGGTGATGCTATCCATGTAGGTTGTATGTTCCTTTTCTTCATACCTGTGTTGTTCAACCAATTGTGGAGTTAATGTAGCTTGTAAGGGTGCCTGGTCAGAATATCTTGACCTTGTATGGTTGCTGGTAGTTACCAAGGGTTTGTGACTGGCATGTTACTAGTATAGATATCTATCTTAAAAATGGCAAGAGATATTGTTTTGAGCTATTTTTTACACTTAAGTGTTATTTTATTTACTTAAGAATTATTTTATTTTACTTTAAAACTATTTTATTTTTATTTGAAGAGTTATTTTTATTTACTTAATAGTTATTTTGTTTTATTTCATTTACTTAAGAGTTAAGAATTATTTTATTTCATTTACATTGTTTACTTTATTTCTATTTGAAGAGCTACTTTAATTTACTTAAGAGTTATCTTATAGTTTTTTCTGTTTTTTTATTTATAAATTTATAAATTTAATTTTTTTTTTTAGGGTTATTTTATAGATATGTTTTTACTTAAGAGTTATTTTATAGTTTTAATTTTTTGAAATATGTCGGCTGTGTTTTGGTTTTTAAGTTCACAGTAACGACAAGAGACTCTTTGATGCCATTGTAGAATATCTATCGGCATTAATAATCATGGGAGCAAGTGTTTCTTTTTGGAGGAAAGTGTTATAATCCAGCATTGAAGACCAAAAAGCCTACATAAATGAGAAAATACAAATATTTTAATTAGTTAATGATTGCAAATTTGCAAGTGCTACATTGCCTTACCAAGCTTCCTAAGGACCATTTTGGCACAAAGTTCAAAGAAAAAGTTCACTGTAAGAGCTTGGGATCTATTTGTTCCAAGCAACGGCACAGGAGGGATGTTGTGAACTGATACTATTATACAAAGGAAATTGCTTTATGGTAAATTATTGATTGAATGCTCCTAAAGGTGAATAATATTGGAAAGATCTTGGGTAGAGATAGGGTAAAAAATATAACAAGTGGGGAGTTTGAGTTCTATATTCTAATGTATTGGTCCTCTCTCCAAGTTTTGGGCTTCTAGATACAGAAGATCTGTATGGTCCTACCAAGTACTGCCAATCTTGCTTATGACATTTTTGTTCTTTATGAAGGGGGATATTAGTAGGAAAAATTTCATGGGGTAGAACTCTCTTACAACAGTAGAACAGTATCCATTTTAAAAAGAAAGTAATATATGCATTATAGGTTGACATTTAACTTTTAAGGAATCATATAGGATGTAGTAATACTAATTGTAAAATTTGGGTAATATATCAATTAAAAAATCTTAGATTTTCATAGTTAGACATAATATCATGAATTTGGATTTCACTGTGTAGTTTTTAGTTACTTTTTAATATTCATACAGAAAATTGGAAAATGCTTTTGAAAAAAATTACTGGTTGGGGATTTTTTTTCTGAAACTGTTATGAAAAATGAGCAAGTTGGTGGAAAATAGCTCATCAAAAATGCCTTGGGTTTATGTCTCCAAATTCTTGGGAAATTGGCCAAACAGACTTTCGTCAAGGGTTATTTTTGAACCATGATGAATGAAAAAAAGATCTAGAAAATAATACAGGAATGTTTAGAAGTGGGAAAATTTTGGACCATGTTATGCTCAAATTTCTTACATCTTTTCGGTAAGGACTTTGATCTTTAACAGGACTGGGATTTATCTGGTGCCTGTATTAAAATCGTGTAATTGAACATAAACCTTCACTTGTTTCCATATTTGGGATTTTACTACTAGAGAAATTGAGTCTGTTTGGAGCACCCTTACTAATTTGAATTTGACTGTGATGTAACAAATGGTTTTTACCTTAGCAAGAACTGAATTTTATGCAGCAAGAGTTCTTACTTCTTATTATTGGACAAGATTTGCATATTTTATCTGAACCCATATTTTCCATTGGAAATTGGGAAATGCTGGGGAATGAAAATCTCTTGATTGATGTTTGTTTGCATCGTATACTTCTGTCAAAATAAGAGGGCTTGCAATGAATTCCCACCCAAGGACTTTTTGGATAGTTAATACCTTATGTTTTGTGAATTTTAATGAATGTCTTTACAAAATATGGCTCCGGACTGTCGCATTTTGTTATGAATTCATGAAAGAATATGTGGTGATTCAGTGCATTTCTGATATCACAAGTCATAGATGAAAATTGCTTAAAGAGAGATGCATTGCCGTAGAATGCATTCTGGACATGGAATAAATGTTATACAATCCTAATTGATGGGGTCACTCAAGTGTAGTTGTAAGAATATCTGGTGAGTTTCTTCAGAGATTAGCATGGTTTCAATATGATTCTAGTATTGAGATGAGGGCATTACCTTAGATTGCCATATGTCTCCTTGACGAGGGAGATCTAATCATGTATTGCAAGCAGTCTTCCTTGCATTTTGTTTATTTGGTTAATATGCATGGTGAGGACTACAGTATGGCCATCACCAAACCTATGTGGAAATCTTTAATGTATTGCCACCATCACATTAGGATATAACATCCCTAACATATGGTTCCAACCAACCCACCATATCCATACTACTTACTGTGATATTATGGCCTGAAAACTGATCTTCCCTTTGAAGATGATAAAACCAAAGCCACAACCTATTATTCTTAAGAGATCTATGAAGACACAATCTACCATCTAATGGACCCACAGTTTGAGTTTATAACAGTGAACAAGCAAGCAATGCCCTCTCCAATCAACAATGTGACATAGCTAGCGTATAACAAGAAATCTACAGTATAAGCCTGACATATCATTTATTCAACAAGGATGCTGCATAAAGGGCAACAAAAATTGGTCAGAAATTAAAAGAATAAACCAAAAGAGTGTCATGGTATTGAAAGTCCATAATTTAATTAAGAAAGGTTTGAACTTTAAAGTTCAAGAAATCCCTTCTTATTTTGAAATCAGTGCATCTTCCACAAAGTTGCCCTTGTTGGATGGATAAAGATTTAAAACCTATGTAGAAATAGGTTGCTAGCATTTTGTACTGGGTAGTTGTATTTCTATAGCATATGGTGTAGTTTCTGTATCAAAATAGCTTGAAAATGTGAGGAAAATTATGTATTTGGTGGAATTGGCTCTGAGTTTGTTGGAACTTGGCTCTCGATCAGACAAAACATTCCTCCTCCTTTTCTTGAGACCCATGTCTTCAGAAACAGATTTATTACATAAGACATAAAATAATGCAATATGGAAGAGTAGATAATTTGGGTTAGGAGATGTATGTTGATACTATAGTTCTAACTTAAAAAATATGCAAATTTGTATTTGGGGTTTCAGAGTCATTTGTTAAGTAAAATGCTGATTCATAATTTTTTTACTGTAGATTGAATCTTTCTTGGAGGCTTTGCAAAGAGTTCAAAATTTTAGATTGTCAAGCATGCTGGTTGAGGATGTAAAGAAGATAAACTGGGAAACAAAATAACCTAGATCAGTTTTGACAAAGTTCATTTGTAGGACACAATACATTGTGAATTGTGATAAAAGCCAATCTTGGCAGTGTTTAGGGGAGTGAATGGTGGTTAAATTGGGATATGGGCGAGACCATGAATGGTGTCAAAATTGGCTAAAAATCTGTGGCTGTAATGTTGACTAGAATTCAGTCTATTAGGTGATTTCTTTGAAACAGCATACACGAATTGCCAATGTATTTTATGGTGATATTTTAACTGGTTCTAATTTCAAGTCCCATTTGTCTGTTTTGATCATATATAGACATTCTAATTGTTACAGCTTTGCCTTTTATGGTAATGTTTTTACCAGATTTTGTGTTTGCCTTTGAGGTCTAGTGATTGACATCCATGTTTTTGATGGATTTTGCATCATCAAATTATAAGTGGTAGGAGGATTGATGACAAGAAATGCAACTAAAACAATGTGATTTTGCTAACTGAATATGCACTTCTAGGGGGATCTTTTGGAGTTCTACAGCAGAAGCTTTCAGTTATTTGTTATTCTCATAATCCAATAAATAATTCATATGATAATGGAGAAAGAATCTATGTAAATATAAAGCGACCTTATAGGTTTAAATTGGAATGTTAATATATTGCAAGGAGTTGGAGGATTTACTGTGTAATTTTTGAAGCTGACCATTGTTTGCAGTTTGGGGACATAACCCCCTTTTGCAAGGCTCAAGATAATTCTTATTGAGCAAAAAAGTGTTATGGACTAATTCATATTCTTGACTTTATTAAACTCAGTAATTTTTAGTAACATATATAGTAATGCAGTAAACGGCCTGAAGGAGATGTCATCTATGTAGTTCTAGTGTTGACAATTATTGCTGATTGTTTTCTGTTGGTCTGCTTACTTTTGCTTCCTTTGCTGTTTATTTGTGACTTGGTGTTGTCTACCTCTCACGGAGTTCTGTTTTATGATTGTTAGTCTTTTGGGGCTTTCCAAGTTGTCTAGAAGCCTGTTGTAAAAGGGTTTGGGCCCTTTCATAAACCCACTTTTATCAATAACATCAAAAACATATCTAGTAATTCACTTCAAGCAGGTTGTGAGATCATTTCTGATTTCAGCAAAATCTTGTTCATTTTTTTTTGAATTAGAAGGCTTTAACACATTTCCCATTAGACTTCTAAGCAAAGCTGCAAATTTGTAGATACATGGTTGATCAGAATTGTTTATCTTCTAGTCTGAAATTATTGATTCAGTTGGGATTTTGTTACTCTAGAAATCTCCCTGCAAGCATAATCTCTTGGATCTTTCAACTTAAATGGGAAGAACTGTTCTTTGAAAAGTATGATCACATACCTTCATGTGGATGGTACTTTCCCTTATCCTTTTATTGTCACCTAAGGCATTAATATGGTTTTTGAAGGTTCCAGCCTTCTTTCCAAGCTGGTGGTACTTCACATGGGGATGTTTTTCAAACATGTGAAATGGAAACATCACAGTTTACCAAACTTGAAATTTTCTCTCATCTAAGATGATTTTTTACAATAGCTAGGATCACCATTCGACAATCATGCAAGCAAGAGTTGGCACCTATATTGAATTATTCTTTAGGTTGATTCCTTTAAAATGCAACATGATAACATTTAGTTAAAGAAAATTCCTTGTTTCAAGGGTTATACAATTTGTCCTACCATTATATTATAACACCATATATAATTCATAGAATTAACAAGTAAAAAGCCCTACTATGCTTATCAAAAATCTCAAAAAGAGTTTTATTCAGATACATATTTCTACTATGTTTACCTATGAAAATCTCTAATCATTAACTAAATCTCTTCATATGATTTGGCCTAAAATATAGTATTAGCCAAGTTAATATTAACCTACTTTGTCAGTTCACTAGTTTTCTAAATAAAGTTAAAAGCTGACAAGGGTTGTTCATTGTACAC
Source organism: Sequoia sempervirens (assembly GCA_007258455.2). NCBI lineage: Eukaryota > Viridiplantae > Streptophyta > Pinopsida > Cupressales > Cupressaceae > Sequoia > Sequoia sempervirens. Next base: position 293,586,806 of record VDFB02000003.1, on the reverse strand, counting down.
CTTGCATTTAAATAGAGTTATAAATCTAATTGTCAAATCCGGGGCGTGTCCATTGCTATTTGCAGCAAGCCTCTACCTAGCAGTTCTTCTAATCAATTTCAAACATACATTCTACTTCTAATTACTTGAAAATGAATTAATATAATGTAATAAAAGATTGCAATAGATAATGAAATCATAAATTGTAATAGAAAATAACATTAATCTAAGGAAATCATGAATTACAGCAGAAGGTGATAATTGCTAGAAGATAAAATTAATCTAATAAGCTCACAAAAATGACAGTAAATGCAAATTGAATAAAGATCTTAATGCTAAGAAATACTGGTCCCTACGTGTTTGTTGGAGTGGGCCCTTGCTCCACCTCCAGAGAGAGAATAATCAGCTTTAAATAGTTGGCAGATGGATGAAATTCTTTCTTCTATCGGATGACTTGAATCAAAATTACATACTTATTCCGGAAATGACAAAGTTATGATCTTGTATATCTTACTTCGCAAAACCAAAAACTATATCTATCTATGCCACAAATTTGTATATATATATATCAGCCATTTCTTAACTGATAGAAACGCTTGTTGTTGTTGCATCTAACTAAAAGTCTTTGCAAATATAAAGGAGTTATTTCTCTAGTTTAACAATTACATATTTGCTAATAAAAAGGTAATTCATATGATGCTTCTCATGTGGTGTGCTGATTATGTAGCTCCTTAAAATGAACCACATTCTCAGGAATAATTTGTAGTCGATTGCCAATGAGAGTGGACTTCAGTGGAGAGTAGGTGACATGGAACCAAAGATGGCGAGGTATCTCTGGAGAAACTGTTTCATGGAACTGCCACAAGGTGTTTCCCTTCATCCTTGTTGGGTCCATCAACTTGAAGTGAATGGTAGTTAGTTTAGCCCACAAAAATCCTAGAATGTGCATTGAGGTTAGGAGAATCCTTTGTAGCTGCTCAAATATCCTTGGAGTTATGTGAACTTCTCTGTAGATGTCTCCATAGTCCTATCATGATAAAAAATTGTGCTTCAGCATAGCCAAATGTTAGTCCAAGCGTACTACCTGAAACTCTTTACCCTAGACATTCCTTTAAGCACTACACTTATAACTTAACATAATTAAACAAGATTTCACAATAATTTATACACAATATTTGGGCAAAGTGGGTTTTAGGCAAGGAGAGGAAGGTACATTTACAAAATTGGAGTCGTCCTCCTTGGAGCTCATCAAGAACCATTGATTGCTCAACTTGTGTTGTTTGATTACATTCTATAAAAGATATCATTGTGTCTACCTTACTGCTACCATTAACATGCATCATAAAGAAGTTTAATGTATATGGTGAATCATTTCTTCTAGAATTGAATTATGTATACTGTTCAAATGATGAATGAGAATGACAATGTCTAGTATGAATGAGTACGCTAAGAAATCCAAATTTTTCTTCTTAATATGGAAAGAAACAACTACATAAGAAATATACAGATTTTCTTCAACCTGTAAGAATAAATGTAACATTTAAACATAAGTATTTAAGAATGAAGAGTTCCCCAATTATGGGTGTGCTAAGATGAACCATCCAAGCAATTTTTGGAATCTTCCTTTCCACTCTTTGATGTAACTGAACATCAATGGTGCATCGAGTGGTAATCCAAGGACTGTTAGGACTGTTGGGATATACAGAAACCTATATCATGAAGTAATCTTTGGGATCGGTTGGGGACTACATTCCTTTAGTAACAGTCGGGAAAAAACTCAAGCTATATATTGTGAGCTTCAGTTAGCTAAGGCTCATGTATTGAGGCACAACAAATAGGAAACTGATTCTCAAATCATTGTTAACATTCTGAATTCAATCACTTGATGGGAAATTCAAAGTTGCAGCAAATCATTAGTGATATTTTCTCTCCTCTCATTAAATTTCATGGTGGTCAAATTTGTTATGTTCCTTGGAAATAGAAACAAGGTTTAGACCTTTTAGCCAAACACACCCCTTTCCCCTTGAATGAAGATTGGTCAGATGTGATTTTAACTTGCCCCATAATATGCTGAGAGAAAGCCTCAAGAGGAGTGTGGGTGGAGAAAAAATCTATAAGTGTTAAATCTAAGGCTTGTAGGTCTCTTCTCCTATGCATTAGCTCTTTTTTTTTTCTTTGTTTATTGTTCTGATTAGTAAATGTGAGGTTTCAGCCCCACAGTTGCCAGTGCACAAACAAGGGCCTCATCCTTGGCATGAATGTCCACTTTTCCCCCAATACCTAAGCCTAATGGCTAGAGGGATTTTAACTGAGGTCTTCATTGTAGTAATGTGCCTATTTTACCACTGTCACACCCACTTGACAAATTGAAATTTTAGGGTTAGGATTGGGGTAGAGCTCATAGAAGAAATGGGGGTGGGCTTGGTTCCTTAATATGGTTGCACTCGATCATACCTCAAGGTGCCACCATGACAAAACATAGGGTTGGGCTTAGGTCCCTGCATTGCCACAAGTGCAACCCCTACCTCAAGGTATCTCCATGGCCACTACAAGGTGCCCTGCCCATGGGATTGAACATAGACCTATGGTGTAAATTTCTCCATTCCTCACCACTAGACCCAAACTATTGGGTAAAATGTTATGCTTAGGATTGGTTGGGGTGGAGCTCATAGAAGACATGGGGGTGGGCTTATTTCTTTAATATGGCTACACTCAACCAAACCTCAAGGTGCCTACATGGTGAAACATAGGGGTGGGCTTAGATCCACGCATTGCCATAAATGCAACCTCTACATCAAGGTGTCCCCATGCCCACTTCAAGGTACCTTGTGGGAATTGAACCCGGGTCTGTGGTGTGAAACTCTTCATTCCTCACCATTAAACCCAAACCCATTGGGCAACTTTGGGAAGAAATATTACTAACCAAATTTATCCCACATTAATTCATGACAATGGGGTTCGTTTTCAGGTGGGCAGTGTTTTTTCTAGAGGAATGTTTTCTCTAAGTCTTTCTTCATCTCTTTCTAACACTATTAATCCTTCTTGTGTATCCCATGTTCTCATTCAAAGACAACCTACTTTCTCTTGGTCTCATGGTGAGTATCATGTTTGATGCAATTGCTTGCTTCACATGTAGTGGGATTATTAGGTTGTTCATGAGTTCCTTTTAGGACTTGTGGCAGGTTTTTGCTGGTTGTTCAGGGAATTCTTGCAGTCCAGATTGGTTTAACAATTAATTGGGTTGGATTCCCGTTCTCCTTTTCCTTTTAATTTCCTTACTGGTTGGGTTTGGGAATTTCAATTTTGCCTTTGTTATAGTCTGTAGCAATTTTTTTGTTACATGCCTTATTTAGGTCTGCCATGGCTAGGAAAAATTCCTAGAAAGGCTCTACCTCATTGGCCCCAAAGTTTTTAAATGTCCTAGAAATGTTAGTGCAAAAAATTCAGTGACAGGTATGAGAACTGCTTTTTCCCTTCCTTTAAAGTTTGAAACCATTTTTCTGTAACATATTGAGGAGCTGGTTTGTTCCTTTAAGGCCAAGAATCCCATTGTGATTGATATTCCCAGGGTGAACACTCTCCCTCCTAACCTGGAGTAGACTCCTTCCTGCCATATTGCTTTCAAAATTTCACTGGTTGCAAATGATTTCAATTGTGCTTGGATTCCTAGATGCCTGCAGGCTAACTTAATGCTTCAGATACTTTTTAATGAAATCAAACATATTACTAAGAATATAACATGTATTAAAGCCCATCTTTTGTCTAACCAGTTTAATAATTCCCTTCCTTGATTCTGTTGGTGGGTCCAAATTCTCTCCAACACTGAGTGCAAAAATCTCTTGAAAAGGATGGTAAGTCGTTGAAGATTCAGGATGCATGTTTGCAGGCTACTAGGAGTTAGGCTATCACTCATAAGTTCGGGGATCCTATTTAAAGTTCATAAACACATTCTCATTATCATGGACAAAAGCATTCAAAGATTCATAAAATATTATTTTAACAAAACATCAGAATCTGATACAAACGACTGCACACATACATTATATTCAAGCATCCACTATATTCTCTTTCAAATAGACTCAATAAGCATATCAACAAGTTAGCAATGTGTGTTATAACAATTAAACCACTTCTACACTACAATGACCTGCATTTACAAGAATTGACATGCTTTATCCTTCCACAACCATCCACCAGCACTAAATAACCAGACCAATAGTCAAAATTACAATATAGCTAGCACTGATGCAATCTTCTAAGGAAGTTATGCTTAATTAAAACTGTGCATCTACTTGCCATAAGTGTGCACTAAGCAAAAAATAGAATTCCATTGAGCATGTATGTAAAGTGTAAACCATTCATCAACACATACAAGAACCATGAAATAACATCAAGCTTCATACTCAAGTTTCATTGTATTGCATAACCAGAGTTACACTCAGTTTGGGGATTTGGACAAAAGAAAATCTTAAGTTCTTTCTTAAAGAAATCTTTAAAACTATCTAGCTCTAAGCTGCTACAGGCCTAAAATGTTCCAAAATCTCCAACGCTAACAAATGTCAAGTAGCTTGGTATATTATATATAGATCCCATCATGCTCAAGAACAAAGCAAATTTCCCATTCAATTCTACATAACTGATTGGTGAACACAATTAATACCTAGAGGTTTCTTAGGTGCCAATAACAAGGTAAGTCAAATTTCTTAGGCAATAAGATCAAGGATGCCTCTAGTAGTGTGGCAACATTCAATTCTAGCTCCACTTAGCACATTGGGGCTTTTCCCTTCAAATTTGCTACAACTCCTTATAAAAAATGTTTTATTCTCAGCTCATGCAAGGCATTTCCCTTGAATTGTGTCACTTTTCAAACCAGGGAAGATTGAATGCAAGTATGCAATCATAGTGTCTGCTACTACAAGATCTGACTGGTGCAATTTTGGATGCAAATAGGGAACCCCTACTCCAATTAGTCATCATTGCCTTGGGGTCGTCAATCAAGAAAGCCTTGAATTGATCTTTATTTAATTCTTAGCTCCTGCAACCAGCTCTACAAAGCTCTTTAAATCAAATCTACATCAAGTGTCCTCCAAATTGTCATGATGTTCTCCAAATGGTGGCTGCATAGTTCCTTCACTAACGGAACATAATTGCTCCATTTGATCTAAGGTGGATTTGATTTTCTGATCCAAGCCCAATGCACCAAGAAATCATTAGAACCAAATAAATAACTGCAAAGACAAAAGGAAAAAGTGAAATTTACTTCAAACTAGAGAAATTAATCTCTTTGATTCGGTCAAAAAGAGAAAATTCCCATTTAAAAATCTTTTTCCTATATTTTGTGGTTCCAACTCAAGTTTTCAATAGCTTTGGTCTTTTTTTGCAATATCATGGTCATACAAACCTAGTTTAGCACTTCAATGCTTGAAGATTCATGGCTGAGTTTTTACAATTACCAATTGGGCTCATAGACATTCACTATGTTCTTATAGCAAGGTAACTAGGCTTTGAAATAGGAAACAAAGTAGTATTGTGCTTAGGGACAAACTATAAATGTTGATCAGGTCCCTAGCATATATGTTATCGTGGGGATAGGACAACATACTGCATGATAGGCAAGGTGATGGGCTTGGTCCTATGCTCTTACTATTTAGATGACATGAGTTAAACGTATAGAGGTGGTAAGCACAAGGCACTTGTTTGATAAATGATAGTAGGGATCAATGAAAAATAATAGGTGGGCTCTTGATCAATAGTCAGGCTAAAATGGGCTCATCAAAACTGTGAGGGGCTTTTTTACCCATTTTGTCATAGAGTGAATAGTGTTGTGCCATGTCACCTCTAGAAAATGTGTTAATGTTAAGTGCTTAAGAAACGGGCTTGTGGGGAAGCTGGTAGGGTTGAATAAGCAATTTGCTGTTTTATTGTGGACAATGAGAACATGACACATAGCACTCTTAAAGCATATATGCCATTGCAAGCAAATGGCTAAAGCAAAGCTTGCCATGGCATGGTCTTTAGCTGCATTTGAAGAGAAATGGGACACATTTCCCTCAAACATTTCCCAAAAACATAAATAATATAACATGATTTTAGCTTTTATTCATAGGTGTGCGTACCATGTTTTTGTGCCTTGACAATAGAGTATTACTAGCACAATTGCTACGTGCATATCTATACAATAATTGTGCCAGATGCATTTCAATTCTAGTCATCGTATGATCGTTAGCACACAAGATGCACTATTGTGTAGAAATGCTTTCTCAAATCTAGCTTGATGTCGATCTAGAAGTACAAGAATAATTAGATTAGAAGGAAGCTCCCCTCCCAAGCATTATGACATCATCAAATATCATATGATTTAGTCCAATGCTCTAATCAATCCCTTGAGCCAAGAGGAGATCTTGTGTGCCACAAAACAATCAATCATCATGGGGCATATACACAATATGACATTCAAATCCATGCATCATATGCATGAAGTACACAAGTATAAGATACAAGTGACTCAACACAAGACTTAGAAAGATTTGTAACCAATCTCATAATAGGTAGGAGGGAGAGAGTAAGAAAGTTACCAAAGAATTGTTGTACTTATTTCCATTCACCCATATGACACTTAAGTTATTGACTCCTTTTAGACACATGTCCACTAGGACGAATAGGGAGCCTATATCTATCATTTTCATTTATTTGCTTCACCAAATATTGAAGTTACTCTATTTTTGTTTAGTTGGGTGATATAGGGTCTCACAACTGCTAGGATGAATAAGTGTGACACACTTATCACAATGTCATACTATTACTGTTCGCTCATGTGGCACTCAATGTTCTTGAATCCTTTCACACACATGACCAATACAACGAATAGGAATGACTCTTTAATATTGACACAAATATTGACTCCTCTCATTCATTTTTCCACTCACTTGCTTGGCATAGTTATTGATTCCTCTCATGTGGATGACCACTAAACCATGTGTGGCCTACAAATAACTTAAGCATTTTGTTTTCGTTCACTCATGTGACACTTACAGCTATTAGCTCCTTTTGCTCATGCAACTAGTAGGACATACAAGTATGGCCTTCTTGGAACCCCGTCACCCTATTTTTGTTCACCTATGTGGCAGTTAGAGTTACTCCTTTCACACGCATGGCCACTAAGAAACAATGGCGATGTGCATATCACATTTCCAACTTGTTCCCATTCATCAACATGATACTTAGAGCTATTGGTTCCTTTCACTCACATGACCATTAGGACAAACATGTGTGGTCTCCTTACAACCATATCACCTAGTTTTCATTTAAAAGAAAGTCGGATAAAACTTCCACAATTAATCTAAGAGGAGAGGTGTGTAAATAGAAAATATATGTACTTTTAAATACAAAAAGAATGAACACACGACCATAACAAAGCATATACCTTGGGGAAAACCTTTGGGGAAAACTCCTAGCCTCCAATTCTTGACCCAGTTGTATTATCAAATCCACACTCAAGCCTTCATAGGAGATTTTACCAACATACAAATCTAGATATATTCAAATAGCATAACAATATCTGGAAAACTAATCCATGAAAAATCCATCTCAAGCACCCAATAAATAGGATAAGTGATACATGAAACAATCAAATGGTAATTCGTAAACCATGAGCCAAAACCAGCCAAAGTGTGGCATCCGAATCCCTAGTCAAAACCCAACACCTAAATTTCAAGATGAGTCCATAGGCTAAAAATAGCATATTCCTTATACTTTTCTCAAGTTTGTCATAATCCACTCACTAACTTGGGCACTCCATTATCTCCATTCGAAGATGCCTTATGACATGTCATAACATTTGTCATAAGTCAGTCAACAAGTGTAACTACCTATTAGAGCTCTCTTATGCATCATTGCTCTTGCATTTTTGATGTGGGGGAATCTTCTAAAGGCCATAACTTTTGACTTGGGAAGTTGATTGAGCCCCCTTTTATAAAATTAAAGGTTTTAGAGAACTCCATGTCACCATAACCTGCTTGCTCTGGTTAAGGCCCGTTTCAATGTTGTTTTGAGGCTAGCATTGAGCTCTATAGCCAAATAAATTGCATTTTTGTGTTCTTTAGCCTGAAAATTACATTTTTGTGTTTTTCACATTAGGATGCAAGGTTGAGACATCTTTCTTGACATCGTTCATCCATGTGGCACTCAGGTTTACTTGTTACACATTCATGACCATTAAGACAAGCATGAGTGATGCCTTGATTCCTCTCTCTGGACTTGATCATAAGCTCAGCACATACACCACATTGGGTGACAACCAACTTGGGTAAGCATGTAGACACACATGCATAGATAGGACACTTCATAGTTCCTTGAGATCATCATGTAGCTTACACTTCACAAACATGACATCTAGTTATTAAGTTTCTTGATATATTGGTTTATTTGTAGGAGAGTAATTTACTTGTCGATGCTTCTCTTTCCCTTCATGGTTGTAGCAGATCTTATACTTCCTCTCAAATATTTTATGTTGTGCTACATACTCGTTCCTCAACGCACTATAAGACCCTTTCCATGTTGAGTGACCCAAAGTGTCATTGTGAATGCTTACTTCAAGGCTTCCATTTCAACTTACAACATTTACCCTCAAATTAGGGGTTTGAGACTTCCAAAAGTCATTCCTTGCTTGTTTGAGAACGTACATGACTAACTCAACTTCATGGAACTTTTCCTTCGGGTATTTTGCACCTAGAGATGCTAAGGATTCATATTCCTTCTAGCTTTCTTGACAATCTCTAGCAACCATGTTTCTTTCTTCCTATCTTTTTATTTGAGAATAATTTCACTTTTCTGCTATCTTTTTTGTTTGGCTTGGGACTTTCCTTTTTTCCTACTATGCCAGGAACTTGAGGCAACCATCCCATGATTAAAAGTGGATATCCTTGGAAATCTGATTCACCTTCCACCGTCAATTTTTCCAGTACCTTCCATTTTCTTTGCATTCTATCATGGTGTTCACCTAATTTCTGCATCCTTTTTCCAAATCTGATTTTCTTATCAATACTGACCTTTCTTGCTGACATTCCTTTGCCATCCTTCCTGTACACGCAACAAGTGGCATTTTCCTACTACTGTAACTTCTTATTAAACATTTGGTGTCTTTGTCCTTTTCTTGACTTTGGTGTTGATTTTTGGGATTTGATTTATTTAGAATGGGTTTAATTGAGCACATGACCATTCAATACATGCTTAATCTTTCACACATTTATCTAAGACCAACACATTATCTACTCAACTTCATTGCAACAATTTAGACATTGTATCAATCACAAATAAATATGCTAAGAACATCTAACTATATGGTAGCTAGGAGTTGGTAACAAGTAGCTTTATGGATTCATCACAAGGTTCAGTTTCTTCTTTGGCACCTAAGGAGAAACTTATGGTTTTGCATGAGATAATTTCTCCCAATTCTGGTCCAATTTAACCCTCTTATTTGCACACTTTGGTGAACGTCAAATATATACATGGAAACATATATTACTGAAGCAACCTAAGCCTTAATATCTCATCATAGGTATAGTGCAGACTTCCAACACAAAGTTGTATTTAATCACATCATATTCTACACACACACACACACACATATTTTCAATCATTCTATCAACATCAGCTCAGATCCTTCCAGGATATTTTATAATAATATTTTAGTGTTTCAAAATAAGGAACATAAAGTGCAGACCTTTCCAAACCAAAATTCAAACGTAGCCTTTAACAAAACACAATGATATTCATAAATATATTATATTCATTTTCTCCTATGCATAATTCTTGGACTAATAGGTCTCAAAAGGATCACTAAATACATAATGAGATGTCAAGGCACTCAATAATTCTAGTCATAGACAAACATCCCAAATTTCAAAATCAACTAAAATTTCATGTGAAAGCATTAGATCCCACTGGTTTTTATTTTCAATGAAATATAATCAGCATCGGAAGCTTCTCTTCTATATTATATTGGTCATCTATAAGGCATTAGATGCAATTCTTATGAGGCATAAATGCATTATATTCATCTTCTCTAGTGTCCCTCACCCAAAAAATCTCTTATGATCATAAAAATGAAGTGGCTTTGAACTTACAAGCATTGATGTCATATTGGGACCTACCTTGGGAACTTAGCTTCTTACTCTAGCTTGCTACCCACTATTGCCTCCAGCTTTGTATACTAGTGCTCATTCAAATTCAGGTTTGGCTCTCTTATCCAAGTCACCTTAGGTAGCTAATCTGATCTCATCATAAAGTCATATACACTACCTGTCATATTTCATGATAACTTCATATTGATGATTCAATTTTTGTAACATGAAACTTGTGGTGGTTTAGGATTGTTCACCCACAACATTATACCAACAAGAAATGACTAATAACATAACATTGTGGATTGAATGTCCAAGGACAAATGTAGATGTCAATTTTCACTTGGTTGATAAAATTACCCGTTTCAATATTTTTGGCTCTTTATTAGGCTCATATCAAAACTAGAATTGTTGAATTAAAGCCCATGGCAACCTTTTTCCATGTACATATTGTGGTTAGAAAATAACACTTTTGGCTTTTGATACTTATAACTGTTTTGTTTTAATGGCAACTCCTCTTTCTTTTCCCCTTTTGGAATTACTTATTTAAACCATAGGAAAAATGTAGGAGACTTTGATCATCTTATTGCCAAGCCCCATAAGCCCCAACCACGTCCAAGGCCCCAGGTCACGGAGGGCCAAGAGTGGAAGGCTGCCCTAACTTACCTCAGCTTAATGTGGTGTTAGGAAATGCGGGACAAGAATGATGAGGACTATAAGGTCCTTCAATCACTCTGCAGACCCGAAATATAGAGCGGGGCTAGGCGAGCTGGTTTTCGGGTTCAACACTATGCCTCTGGAAGCTCTCTGCCTGAGGACAAAAGCACAGTCCTGGGATGACAGTGCGGTGCGCTGGCGTCTCTCAAGTGCGCTGGCGTCTCTACAACCAGACAACTAAAGAGACAAGGTTGAACCTAGGAAAACAAGCTAACGACCCAACTAACTACCACTAAAGGGCCATACACACAAAGAGGAGGAAAAATGTTGGGTGGCTGTATAGGGGCTTGCCTCAGTCAGACCCCTATTTAGGTGTTTCCACCTCCACGGATAGGCAAGAAAGCGAGTATGATAAAGAAAGTAATGTAATGAAGAGCACTAAAACACTACAAAACAGTAAATGTGCTTACTCAACCAAGTAATAGAGGATAGGAATGGGAAGCTTACCACCTCCACCAAAAGCACTCAAGGCTAATGGAGGAGAGAATGAGAGTACTTGAGCCTCTGCTGCAATGGTGTTGTCCCAAACTTGCTTTACTGAAGTGATGGAGTGAAGTTGTTGTTGCTAAGGAGTGCAAAAGTGCTGCTTGAAGTGCTTGGAATGCTTGGAGTGAGTACAAGAGAGTGAAGAAGCTGAACTGAAAGCTTGGAAGAAGTTGTGAAGAAATTGGAATGCAAGTAGGAGGGAATTTGAAGGGGAGATGAAGAAAATGGCCATATTTGGGTCGATTGGCCGAAGAGGGCGTTACAAGTAGACTGCCAATGAGAAGTGTAATGCCTTTGTAGGTTTAGCCGTAGGAATTTGCCAGGGACGTAAGCGCACCGCACGGATGTTACGCACCAAGCGGGCGTCCTCGACAGAAATTCCCCCACCGACGCACAAAATAGGCACCAAGTGGAATGAAAGCAACGGGCTTAGGTGTAATTAAGCCTCCGAACTTGGTTTTCTAAAGTGGAGAAAGGCAATAGGGGAATTTGCACAAGGGGTGCAAATTCACTCTTATACAACTTATAAATCTGGAAACCCTAAAAGTTGTCAATCATCAAAAGGGGTCCTTGAGTAGGTTCCTCTCCTTATGTCATCACTCTCTTACAAAACTTGAAAATAAAGTCATGCCTACTGTCTTTTCATTCTTGTAGATAAAAGTAAGTCATATCATCAGACTAGAAGAGTAGCTTTTAATTTGGTCACGAGAATCTTGACTGACTTGAAGTAGAGAATATTTTAAGTACTATTAGTTCCATGCCATTTTACTGTGCATAGCAAATCATAAGATATTTTTTAAATTGATGGAGAAGTCGCAAATCCTTCAGAAACGACAATGTGACATTCAAAAAAATGATATTTGTAGGATATGCTTTTTATAATCCAGGACATAAATATCCTTTTCATGGGCATTGTCTTTTAAGACTTGGTAGATAAAGCTTCCATTCACTTTTGGTCATCAAAGTTGTTAGTTAGCCTCTTAAAAATTATTTTTCTGTTCATAATGTTTGTTTTGGTATATATTTGATTTAGTATTTGAGACTAATGCTTTGTCTAATGCCCCTTTTTATTCTCAACTGGACTCGAAGGTGATTTAATAGCTTCAGACAGTTTTAGCTTGTAATTTATGCATCAATGTGTCATCCATTAGCTTGCAATAGAGATCAAACATATGGAGATGAGATGTTATACCATGATTGGATAAGCTTCAGACACAGTTTTAGCTTGTACTTTCTGTATCAATGTATTATCCATTAGCATGTAATATAGATCAAGCATAGGGAGGTGTTGGCGTAACAACTAACACCTCTGGAGTGCAAGTTGGTACAGACAGTTATGCACACTACGTGATGAGTGCTCTTCAAATTAGGAGGGGAAGCTCCCTCGTGTGGAAAAAAATGCTTGAAAAGTAAACTAAACTATATTTTATCTTTTTGTCTCAGTTGTAAGAGGCACAAGGTTTAAGAAAAACTCTATACGTTGCAGCTAAATATTTTCTGGTTTCGCAAGACTTAACTACAACACACAAAACTACAGCTTATACTATCCAATCCCCTCAAGAATTCAGAGCATGGGGAAACAGAGCGAGAATGATGATCAGATGATAAACCGGGTATAGACTCACAACGTGAAGGCAAGGTGGCACGACTATCTGCTTGTCTGAATAGGCTTATTATTCACACACATCACACGATAAACCAAGTACAAATTCTCAACTTGAAGGCAAGGTGGCGCAACTATTAGCTCAATCTGAATAGGTTTATTATTCACACACATCACACGATAACTAAGTACAAATTCTCAACTTGAAGGCAAGGTGGCGCAACTATCAGCTCAATCTGAACGAGTTTATTGAACACGAAACATAAAGGATAGCCAACTAGGACAATAAATTGCATAAGCGAGACACGCATACAATCTACGATCGAACTAGCCACTATATCTAGGCAAGCATTCACCATCATAATTGCATGAAACCCAAGTGGCATAACAATTCATCATAACAGTAAATACTCATGAACAGATACAGAATGAGCAATATTACAGGCAAGGTAGGCGCAACATATATTTCTCTCTCGTGCAAAAGTTATGTACAAATGAGCAAAAGCTCTTATTTATAGACATCGAAAGGTGTAGGGAACCCTAAAATCACCTTGAGTCAACTACAATCTTGCAATGCATGCAAGATTATTGCTAAAACCCTAATAAAGCAAACTATACAGTTAATTGGAAAGCTACCATCAGTTAACCGATACATCTAATCTAAATGGACAATGTGCAAGCATGCACGTCCTTATTGAAAGCAAGTTAACTGGAACACTACCATCAATTAACGAAAACCCTAAAAGAAACTCCAACTGTTACAAGATATCTCTGAGGATAAAGATAGACATGTGTGGACCCCGCAAAGAGAACTGAAGATGAAGATCGAGTTCTAATTGCATGCTCCGGATTCTATTCTTGCAGACGACTGTAGGTTCTAACTGACTGACCACTGGCCGCTATCTCGAGCAACTCAAACAATCTTGGAAATCTCCGCAAACTTAAACTGGCATTTCACTGACTAGTAACTCTGGCGGCTCTGTAACTGAAGTGATGGCCACTATCTCTTCTGTAGCTTGATGTTTCTGACGCTTTTCCTTAATGAAAGAGTGTTGCATGACGAAACTGCAAAGCTTGACTGCGCACACTTTGGTTGTGAGAAATGCAAACGAATTTGTTGCACACGCAAAATTCCAACGGTATCAACCCTCTAAACTGGCTTTGGAAGACAATTAGCTATACGAGGCATGCAACCATATGGACTTGAGTGACCACGCCTGTCAACCCTTTGAATGCACTTGATACAAATCGGTCTCAGGTTTCCTGATGAAATCATGAATTAAGACCGATTTGGTCTTGAATTCAGTCTGTGTGTACTGTACTCTGAAAAACTCGCCTGTTGATTGCGAACATGGCTATATTCTGACAACTTTTCTGGAAAACTAAAAATACCTGCTAAGGCTAAAAATAGCCTATCGAAGAGCAATTTTCACGAAAAATTCTAAGATATGGGTTTTGTCCAGAAAAATATTCTAAGACAACCCAAAACGTCAGAAATGTGAAAATTTGACTTCTACTCGACCATGCAAAGAATTTTCAGTTGAGAAAATTAGAGCCTCGAGAACTGATGCTCTGGAGTAAATTTTCTTGAAAAATTCTAGTACATGGGTTTTCTTGAGGAAGCTATTCTGAATCAACCCAAATGATTTGTTTTGTCAAAAGTTGCCAATTCTTCAAACATGCAAATGAATTTAAGACGAGAAAATGGAAGAAATTGAGAAGAAGAAAGACGTTTTTTGATGTTATCTTTTGCCAAAATCGCCACTTTGCCTTGAAATTCGCTGATAATTCTAGACTTGTACCTGCAAAAGAAAGTGTTTTGATGTCTTCACCAATGATTGCTGATGAGAAATCGCCCAACTCAGGAACAAATATGCCTCTGCTCAAGCTGGATGAATGAGAAATGATGCCAAACTTGATTAAATAAAGCAAAATCGTACCATAATGGCGCCACTGCAAGATTTTAAAACCTCGACTGAAATAGAATGTTTCTAATTGGACCCCCTCCAGTTATACTAACATTGACTCGGAGTCCAGATTAAAATACTAATATAATAATATTCACTGCACATCACATACGATTTTGAGAATAAGCACCAAAAAGGCGCCTCTTTGAAGAAAATCGCCATTTAATACTTATGCATGCAAAATAAATATTAAATATTATTTTATTCAGTTGACAAACAACGTAAAGTACTTGGATGGATTCAACAACCTTCACCGATCTCGAAAAGTCCTCATTTGACCTTATAAGCGTCCATTTGCTCAAGATATGACGTTTTTTGCTAACTTCCTACTTTGTAGCTGACTGCAAAGTTACAATTGACCATATTCAGTACTGATTTCCGGCTGACTGGGTGAGGCTATGACCGAGCTGGGATATCCATCATGAAGCCTACAAAACAAGAATCAAATGTCTGTTGGGAGTCATAACTGCTAAAACCAATGTTTAACACCTCAAAGAATTAGGCGTCCTTGATTAAATTGATTTTACGACACCAGACTTGGCCATTTCTCCATTCTGCTATTTGATGCTTCAAATGGCTGTTGACGACGAACAAAGAATCCTGCTGACTGGATGATGGACTCACTACGTGACTGGAAGTATTCCGCATCCAATGACTCTATGTAGCCGGTTCGCCTGGTTCTGGGCTAGGTCCTGGTTCGGGTTTGCACTGGGTTCGGGTCTTGGTCTGGTTCCTCTGCGGGTTCGACCAGGGTCCTTGCATTTGGGCCTTGGTTCGCCGGTGAAGAACCCGGGAGAACCCGAGCAGAACCCGGGCGAACCCAAAGCGAACCCGAGCAGAACCCACGCGTCTGGGCGGCAAAAAGGCGTTTTTTTTTTTTTTTTTATTGTTTCCTTCACTTTGACTTTGACCCACGCCCATGGGAACCCTAAAAGTGACCTCTAAAACATATTAAACACCTAAACTACCTCATTTTCATTCATTTGTTTTGCAAACAAGCATTTTCATGCCAAGAGGCTGAGTTCTTATTTTAACTTGTTGGATTGACAAAAGGAGTTGAATATTGATTGTTGAAGCTTCTACAACGATTGCATTGCCATTCCTACAGATTTGCAAGTGTTCATTGGCTGCTACAAAGATTGTTGAAGATTATTTTTGCAAAAAGGTATGTTTTTCTCATTTTTTTCTCATTTTTTCATTCTTTTTTTTTTGTTTTACAAACAGAAACTTTGTTTTGCATCTTTTTTTTTCTGTTCTTCTATGAATGTATACATTGTGCAAGATTCAAAAGAGCTAGGTTTTAATTTTTTAAAAATTATTATATTTTGTTTTCATTCAAATTTTGAATGTGTTGTTTGCAAAACAAATTGCCATAGGAATCACAATGTCAATGGGTTCTACCTCCGGCTCCATAGCTAAACCAAACCCAAAGTTCAAAACAAGTGCAAATTCTCCTCTATGGCAGTATGTTGAAATGATAAGACAGCTTCCAGGTGGTGGTGGTTATGTTTGGAAATGCAGTGGGTGTGATGTTCAATATTCTAGTTCATACCATAGGGTGAAAGCACATTTGTGTGGCATAAGTGGAAAAGGCATCTCACCTTGCCCTGGAAAGAAAGATGCCCCTATTCAACCTGAGACAATTGCAAAATACATTATGGAGCAAGAACTAGCAGATCAACGGGAAGCCCAAAAAGGAAATCACCCTTTGTTAAATAAAAAATCAAAGGGAATGCAGCCCCCATCTAATCCCAATCCCAATATTGTGGTAGAAGACCACCCATTTATGGCCATTCCAAATCTTCAAGCTCAAAGTGCACCACCTTTTGCAAACAAGAGAGCAAAGGGACCTTTGGAAGTTGCATTTCAAAATGAGAGTAGAGCCCTTGCCGACCAATGTGTAGCAAGATGCATATATGCCAATGGACTATCTTTTAATGTTGTTCGTTCTCCATATTGGAAAGAGATGTTGAGAACGGTTAATGAAGCTCCAAAAGGGTACAAGGGCCCGGGTTATGAGAAGGTGCATAGCACTTTATTGGAAAAGGAGGTTGAGTTGGTTGAAGATGCATTGAAGCCTATAAGAGATTCATGGGTTGAGACAGGTGTGTCCATTGTTTCAGATGGTTGGAAGGACTCAAAAAATCGGCCTTTGATCAATGTCATAACGGTGTCCCCTAAATGGGCAATGTTTTTGAAAGTCGTGGATTGTGAGGGGCAAGTAAAAGATGGGCAATTTATTGCTAATATTCTTATTGCAGCCATTGAGCAAGTGGGAGCCCGCAACGTTGTTCAAGTTGTAACGGACAACGCAAAGAATTGTAGAGCTGCAGGGTTGTTGGTTGAGGAAAGATATTCACATATCTTTTGGACACCTTGTGCGGTCCATTCACTCAATCTTATGCTGCAAAAGATTGGGAATAAAATTGAATGGATCAAACAATTGTATACTGAGGCTGAGGACATTCAGATGTTCGTCACCAACCACCACTTGTCTCAAGGGATCTTTAGAACATTTTCAAAATTGGAGCTATTGAAGGTAAGAGAAGTAATATTTACATTTGTCATTTTCTGATTTTCATAATTTGATTGTTCAATCTAATTTAAATTCTTCTTTAAAGTTTATTTTTAAATATTAATTATTATTTTTAATTTGCAATAGGTTGCAGAAACCCACTTTGCCTCTAATACAATCGTCTTGAGACGACTTGTGAAAGTTAGGCAAGCACTTTCTAGCATGGTAATTAGCACCAATTGGTCTATATGGAGGCAAAGCAGCACTGAAAGAGCAACAAGAATTAAGAGCATGATATTAGATGACTCATGGTGGGATCGTGTGGAGTATCTCCTTAGCTTCACCGAGCCCATTTTGAGTATGATTCGCTATACTGACATGGACAAGCCATGCATTGGACAAATATATGATGGTATAGACTCAATGCTTGAGAAGATCAAGTGCACCATAAATGCAAGAGAGCAAGACCCTGAAGAGACTTTCTTCAAACAAGTGCATACAATTGTTGAAGAAAGATGGAACAAAATGACAACTCCATTACACCTTCTTGCCTTTGCATTGACTCCAAAATACTACAGCTCTCAGGTTCTTTCACAACCAGGAAGGCTTCCTCCATATAGAGATTTAGAAGTGGCTGAAGGGTACAAGGCAGCATTTGTGAGACTCTTCCCTGATCGAGATTTGCGGAGTGTAGTCACGGATGAGTTCACTGATTTTGTGCACTCAAATCATCTAGATGTTGATGCCTCCCGTGATAGGTTCTTAAAGGATGTTCATTCTTGGTGGTACTTCCATGGACAATACTTCCAAAATTTGCAGCCCCTTGCAATCAAAATTTTATCACAAGTAAGTTTAATAAATTTTCATATTTTAGTTTTAAAAGTTTCATAATTCCATTTATAAATTTTTAATTGTTTACTTTGTCTTCATAGGTTGCTAGTTCATCCGCATCTGAGAGGAATTGGAGCACATATTCTTTCATCCACTCAGTAAAGCGCAATAAATTGCTGTCAAAAAAAGCGGAGAACTTAGTATATGTGCATTCCAACTTGCGTCTCCTTTCACACAAACAATCTAACTACAAGGAAGGGGAGACGAAGTTGTGGGATATAGTGCCAGAGGATACTGACTTGGATGCTTGCAGTTCCCAACATATTGCATATGAGGATGAGGATATCCAACAGGAGCATGGGCACATTAGTAGTGCTAGTGATGGTGCCATTGGCACTACTTGTGATTCATCTAGTCTTCCTACTTCATCTAATGTCAATGTTGACACTGATATGGATGATCTAGAGAATCCATATGATGATTAAAACTTTGAAAGTGTTGTAATATTGAACTTGAAGTTTGAACAATGAATATTTATCATGCATGTTTTAAATGACATTCAAGTTTATGGTGGTTTTGTTGTTTATATGATGTTATCAGTTATGTGATATTCTAATCCTAATTCATGCTTCTAGGCTGCATATATATATATATATTTTTTTTTTTACATATTTTGTAATTTGTACTAACGAACCCAAGACGAACCGAACCCACCCCCCAAAAAATTTTGCCGAACCGGGGAACCGAACCCGAACCCGAACCTGAACCCGAACCGGCTACTTAGCAATGACTGCATGGAAGGCACCAAAGGACTGTATTAAGGACCTCAAAAGGAAAATCGCCCTTGGCTTGTGAAGGCTCAAACACCATTTTGTCAAAAGTGTGACTTTCAATCAGATGCCCTACTTTGACCCCTAATATTGGGAGCTAGAGTGCTCTGTGCACCATCTGTCTCATTGCGTAGCTAGAACAACTTACAAGAGATGTCTCTAAAGGTGACGAAGCGAGAAAACTGCTTCTAAGACCTCAAAGAGACGATAGCCTTTTTTATTTAAAATATACGCTCCATACTTAGCCATTTTCTGGCTGATTTCACTTTTCATCATTCTACAAAGACCTCGCACGTATGAGCGTTTGCCAAATCCCAAAGGCTGATGGCTGGGCTCGTTGAATAGCTGAAGTAATTCCTCACAAGTCTCGTGAAGACTTTGAAAGCTAAAAACTCCATCTGACAGGCCTAAAGGTTGGGCGCCCCTGGCCTATAGAAGTACAGGTGAAAATACCACATTTCTCCACCCTCTGATTTATGTCCCTGGTAGGATCTCTGCCACAATCACTCGGAATGTCGGGCTGACTGGTGCGTTGCGAAACTAGACTAGATTAGCACAGATCTCAAGAAGACCTTATCTGCAAATACCATCATCTGATGGGTTATATTCAAGGTCGCCCCTAGGCTACAGGGGCTCAGATTTGCAAACTGACTACCTTTTGTGATATGCATCCACTTCGTAATCTTAGCTTCTAACTTCGACTGTCGGAGTTCTGGAACTCGGATGACTGCATTCGATAGGTCGTCGGAAAGTTGGGCCAATTTGGAAGAGAATGAATGTAACTGCAAGCAAAAATAACCAAATCTACACCTTCAAAGAGAAGGGCGCCCCTGGGCTACAGGGGCTCAAAAGCTGTGAACTGACCATCCTTCACAATATGCAACCTCTTGTACCTTAAACTTTTGACGTCAGTTGCCAGAGTTCTGCAACTCGGATGATTTTGCCAGATAGCTCGTCGGAAAGTTGGGCTAATTGTGAAGAGATTGACTGCATTTACAAACAAAAGTAACAAGATCTGGTCCCTCAAAAAGAATGGCACCCCTGAGCTACAGGGACGCAGATATTCATTTTGCTATAAATCTTCATGAATTTTTGTCTCTGTAAACACCCTTTTGGCCACTGAAATGACCATGTAGGAGTATAATTTCATCGTGAAGTGTTTTCTCATCATCACATGTCTCGTTTTGAGTCCCAGGTTCTGATTTTGAGCTCCAGGTACTGACCATCAGTTGCTTTTGACTGACACAACACTGACCAAAGTCCATGCTTGATATTGCCCAAAAACTGTATTTGACATCATTTTAGCAAAGTTTAGACTCTTTTAAGCAAAATGCCTTAATGAAGCAAAAGAATTGGTTTGGGTACAACAGGAGGTGAGATGTTATGCCACGTTTTATTGGACAATTGATCTTTACAATGGATATTCATATGCACTGTTGGGTCCTTAAGATATATCAACTTGAACACATTCTTTTGTTAGTCATGACACAACTTCCTTTGTGGTTCATGGCAAAGAAGCCTCTCAATGTGGTTTGACAATGACTTCCAGAAAAGCTTGAAATAAAACATGCATAAATTTAGTCAGATCTTTGAAAACCCCAAAGATGCTGTAGGTAAAATGGGAAATCTGATCATGTGGAACACTTAGAAAGACCATCTTGGTTATAAACTAATCATGGCCATGGTGTTTAAAACCAATCCTTGAAGGCACATCCATAATTCTAGTGAGAGCATTTGGTTGTACCTACTACTAACATCACCTTTTAAACAAGAGAAGGCCCTGTAGTCAAATTTCCAGATGTTTTGGTGTTATTTGAACAAAATGCAAAAAAGAATACTAGCAAACTAGGCATTCCAAGCATTCCCAAAGACAAGGGAGTAAACTATAGACATTCACTAGACACTAAGATGCAGTAAACATTTGGCCCAAAATTGGTTGTTTTGGAACCTTTACTCATACACCCACCATCAACAATATGCCAATAATCTTGGATGACAATTTGGATAGCTGTACGAGTGTAGAGTTAGACTGCTCCAATAGGGTGAGATTTGACCAGCAGTTATGTTCAATCATGTAAAATTAAATTGTGTTGAGTTAAAATGAGTAGATAAATGGCAATCATGTACTATTGATGAGACAACTTTGCTCAAATGATCCCAAATGTGTTCAGGCATACTTGGTGTTGCTCCAGACCTCTCCATGTCTCATGGGGATGAGGAGGGACCTGTGGATATCATAAAACCATTGAGAAAATTAAAATTGAACTCTTAACTGTTGTCTGCTCAAGTCTTAAACAGAGCAAGGGATCCACACCAGGCCTTGCTAGAGCCTGTAAAAGTGGCTTGCTTGATCTCAATGTTTACAGATGTACCCATGGAATGTTTTTGAATAATGCCATGTGTGCACCTCTGTAGCCATCCATGTATTCACGTGGACATAACCTGTTAACACTTCCCTAAACAGACACAAGGAAACCATCATCGTATGTTTGAGAACTGTAGATCAATATTTTGTCAAAGCAATAGGTTGAAGTTGATAGCTACAAAATCTGCACTCTTCTAGAATGGGTTGTTGTCAACATGTGATAGGAAATTAGCTCTCACCTTAGTTACAATATTGCAAGAACAAGTTCATTTCCATGAATAGTTGATCAATTCAAAAATTGCTCCATGGAGTTTCCTCTTAAGTAGTCAAGTGTGAATGCTTGGGTATGAAAATCAATAATCTGGATCTGAATCATATTTTGTTGATATCATTTTGTTTGAGCTAAATTTTACATAGTTAACAAGAAAGTTTAGTAGCATTGTACATATATTAAATATTATCTTTTGGCTTGGCTTATCATTAGCAATTATTTTGCAGGATGGCACATGCATTGTACATAATCTCTTTGGCCAAGATGTGGTATGGAGAATTCAAGAAGGTTATTGTGATGCTTTCCTTACTGCTCATTTTGAGGTTCCAGGTGAAATGTTTTCACTTGCAATGGAAGCAAAGAAGCGAGGAATGGGAGTTGTAGGTTCTACACAGAATATTTTGGATTTCATCACTAAGCATGTGCAAGAGGCAGTGAGCCGTGATATTGATGAACATCTTCAGTTCATATTAGGCACTGAATCTGGCATGGTGACAGCTATTGTGGCTGCAGTTCGTAATGCACTGAAAGAGGTTAGAAGATCAAAAGTTGAGGTGGAAATTATCTTTCCTGTTTCATCTGATTCAATGTCAAAGCCACAGTCTTCGGGTGATTCTGAGTCAAATGAAAGTGAAAATTTAACAAAGCTTTCCATAGTTCCAGGAGTGTCATCTGGTGAAGGTTGTTCAATTCATGGTGGTTGTGCTTCGTGCCCATATATGAAGGTAAGGATACCTAAGTCAACTTTACACTTTCTTTTCCATGAAATAATGACTTTATTTAAATCTTGTAACATCTTGGAAGCAATCTGTGTACAGATGTATTTTTTAAGGCATTTAGGAAGGAAATTATTGCAAAGAACTTATAACTCTACTTATTTCTTTAATTTTTGTACCTTTTTCATTTTGATGATTAAGTTTAGTGAGGATCACTTTAATATGACAAGACTACAGCCATTATATAAGTTTTTATGCATCCATTCTCTACTATGCTTAGTTTTAAACCAAACATTCTCTTTTAAGCATGCCTGTAATCAACTCAGAAATACATGATAGAAATTCACTAATGCAAAGTTCAACATAGACTTCAAAGGAATCATCAAGCAAGTTAATAAAATTTTTACTATGTGCTTCTAGAATTACCATTGTCTGAGCATTTTTGGACCAATGTTTTGAATCACCCTGTGTGATTCATTATCAGGATCAATATTAAGATATACTAAAGTCGTAGGTCCCCTTTACAAAGGAGCTTCTCAGTAACCCTAGTAATGCACATGTGGGACTCTCAAGCAGTGGCTAGCTGTTGTGTATGCTGGCTTGCTATGCCAAAATAAACTAGCCTTGCCAAAATTGTTCTAATATATTTCAATGGCTTAAAATAAACTGGGTATGCCAAAATTGTTATTATATATTTCAACAGCTTAAAATAAACTAGGTATTCCAAATTCTTGCTATATATTTCAGCCTCTAGCATGTGCATTGGCTAGCCATCGCTTAAAGAGTCCTACATGGGAATCAGTAGGGTTATAATGTTATTGAGAAGCTCCTTTATACAGGTGAACTAGGACTGTAATATATCTTATTGTTGATGCTACATGCAGTGTTTCCGAGACAGTGGGATGGCAGAGGGCATCCTATAGCCATCTCCATGATTTTCTAATTTTGTGGAATGTCCCGGGGACATGTACTAACAAGGCAGAATGTCAATGGGATGTTTGACTGTCCCTGGGATGGTTAGGGATGTCTCAGATGTCCCCAGCTGTCGTGGAGTCATCCAGGCATCTCCAATGCTGAAAAGAATTTCATCATGTTTTAAAAGAAAAGACATTTATTTCAAATAAATAAAGAAGCTGAAAACTGCTCTCAGACAAACATCTTTATGCTCAATACGATTGTTCCCAGCAGGGCATGCTCACATGCTCAGTAATAACTCCCAAATTTAAGCAAGGGAACCTTCCATGGAAATTTGATTTCATGTAATAACCTTCGGTAATAACAGTTTGCATGTAAATTTGATTTCCTGCAGCATGATATATACTAACACAGCAGTACTGTAAAGTTTCCAAGTGACTGGCATTCAATGGCAAAGGTCAGAAAGCCTACAATAATCTATCAGAAAGATCCCATCTCAAAACATGGATGAATGTGTGTTTGTAATGCATCATGTCTGAATGTAGTGAAATCTAAGAGATTTTTCCTGTTCAACTGAAATGTCCTTGGAGGTGCCTCATGTGATAGGGAGTAAGATAAAACTAACATGAAAGAATTCTTTATAACAAATGAACCTTTTGAGCATGAGCAGCAAACAACTGTTTTGGTGTTCTTTTCCTTTTGAGAGTTCAATGTTTTCCTTCTTGCTTGTAGCTTCTTACAATGGCATGTAGCTTATTCAGCCTATAGATGTTTTAAAAAAAATCACTGGTCCAGGGGCCATCTTTGGAGGATGACATTACCATTCAAAATGTGTTCCCTGCGATCCTGCCATCCCTGTCCCGAATACACTCTGGAACATAGCTTATTATTGATCTTAATGATGAATCACACAGGGTCATTCGAAACTTTGACCCAAAAATGCTCAGCCACAGGTGATTCTATAAACAACTTTCAAATCACATGGACTGTGGAAGTTTAAGAACTCTAATAGTAAATAGTTGCCAGTTGTGCAAATTCTAACATAAACAATTGCCTTGTTGGATTGCTTTTATAGGTTTCAAAATACAGATTGCAAGATAAATGATTTCTTTAGTATACAAGAAAAAGCTTCCATTTTAAGTTATTTGCCAGTCTCATGATAGAACTCTATTGTTAACTGAATTAGTAGTGTCAGTCCTTTGAATTGATCCCTAACAAATTTGACAGAATCTTTACTAGCAGACTTTGGACCTTATTTTGATAGAGAAGACTTAGGCACGACTCTTTTGTAAACCTTATTAATTTGTAGATCAGTAAACACAGAATTATAATACCCAAGTCTAACAGCTAAGATTTTGTAGGAAGACAGGCTGTATGATAATAGTTTTAGTCAGAGATGCGATTAGATTTCTAACTCAGTTGTGTCAGGAATAGTAATCACATTGGTCCCTATAGGTTTTATGGTTTAGATGTACCATACACTTTGGGTTGAGACATAGAATGTCCCATTTTTGATCTGCAAACACTGCACTGTTGGTAGTTGACATGGATTCGGGTTGACTGAATCCTGTCAGCTGTTGGATCTAGTTAGTCTTTTAGTTAGTCAGCTATTTTTAGTTGTGTCAATTAAATAAGGGACGCTGCAGTTATTCCATTAGTTATCCTCAGCGAAATAAGGAATCAGCTTCAGTGAAATAACGACTCAGGCAGTGAGTTATCTCCCTAAATTCTTGGGGAGGGTTTGTCAGTTAGCTAGCATTGAATGTCGGAGTAATTCCCATAAGTGGATTGCTTGAGTCGAAGATTATATATGTATTGCTAGGAAGAGGAAAGGCATCATTGATTATTACAAACACAAAAACTTCATTCTGTTTACAAAAAATGGATGCTGCTGCAGCTTGTTGCTTGAGACAAATTCCTTAGACTATTTCAGATTGGCTCTCATGAGGATGGAAACTCTCTGAGATAGTTATTAGTATAGGGTGGCATCAAGGTTATTCTGGGGTATTCAGCAGTGCAAGGCAACAGCAAGGTCATTCTGAGATCTTCGGCAGTACTAGGTGGTACCAAGGATTATGCAGAGAGATTAGTGTCAGTAAGTAGCATAAGTTTGTTGTATTGTTTTCTGAGTATATGTATTTAAAAAAAACAAAACAAAATATATACATCTGCTGTTGTGGGTTTACTTTCTGTGTATTTAGACTAGTTATTACTGTCTTTTCTAGGTTTACTTTTTTATGTTTTCAGACTGGGTTATTACAAGACACTAGTCATGTAGGTACATTATTCATTTAGAATTTAGCCGAGGATATACATGACAGTTGTTAAGTAGCTGCTATGTTACCAGGTTCGCCCCAAAAACGCTGGGTTCCGGTCCTGGTTCGTTTCGGGTTCGGATCTTGGTTTGGTCCCTCTGTGGGTTCAGCTAGGGTTAGTGATTTCTTGGTCCGGTTTGCCCATGTAGAACCCGGGCTAACCAGGGAAGAACCCAGAGCGAACCCAGGCGAATCCAAGGTGAACCAGCGTGATAAGGCGACCAAAAAGTGTTTTTTTTGCATTTTTTTAATGTTTTATGCAGTTTGACTTTGACCCACACCCAAGGAAACCTATAAGTGACCTCTAAAACACTTTAAACTCCTAAACTACTTCATTCTTATTCATTTGTTTTGCAAACAAGCATTTTCATTCCAAGAGGCTAAGTTTTCATTTTTGCTTGTTGGATTGACAAAAGGAGTTGAAGATTGATCATTGAAGTTTCTATAGACGATTGCATTGCCATTCCTACAGATTTGCAAGTGTTTATTGGCTGCCACAAAGATTGTTGAAGGATATTTTTGCAAAGAGGTAAGTTTTTCTCATTTTTTTCTCATTTTTTCATCAATTGTTTTTGTTTTACAAACTTGAAACTTTGTTTTGTTTCATTTTATGATTTATCTATGTTTTTCCATTCTTCTATGAATGTATGCAAGATTCAAAAGAGCTAGGTTTTATAAATCAATATTTTGTTTTCAAGTCTTTTGTTTTTATTTTTGAAATTTCAAATTTTGAATGTGTTGTTTGCAAAACAAATTGCCATAGGAATCACAATGTCAATGGGTTCTACTTCCGGCTTCATAACTAAATCAAAGTTTAAAACAGATCCAAATTCTCCTCTATGGAAGTATGTTGAAATGATAAGACCAATTCTAGGTGGTGGCGGTTACATTTGGAAATGCAATGGATGTGAAGTTCAATATTCTAGTTCATACCGTAGGGTGAAAGCACATTTGTGTGGCATAATTGGAAAAGGCATCAAGCCTTGCCCTGGAAAAGACAATACACCTATTCCACCTGAGATAGTTGCAAAATACATTATGGAGCGAGACGCAACAGATCAACAGGACGCCCATAAAGGAAATCATCCTTTATTAAAAAAAAAATCAAAGGGAATGCAGCCCCCATCTAATCCCAATATTGTGGTAGAAGACCACCCATTTATGGCCACTCTGGATTCTCAAGCTCAAAGTGCACAACCTATTGCAAACAAGAGAACAAAGGGGCCTTTGGAACTTGCATTTCAAAATGAGAGTAGAGTCATTGCCGACCAATGTGTAGCAAGATGCATATATGCCAATGGGTTAGCTTTTAATGTTGTTCGTTCTCCATATTGGAAAGAGATGTTGAGAATAGTTAATGAAGCTCCAAAAGGGTACAAGGGCCTAGGTTATGAGAAGGTGCATGGACTTTATTGGAAAAGGAGGTTTCGCTGGTTGAAGATTCATTGAAGCCTATAAGAGATTCACGGGTTGAGATAGGTGTGCCCATTGTTTCAGATGGTTGGAAGGACTCAAGAAATCGGCCTTTGATCAATGTCATAGCGGTGTCCCCTAAAGGGGCAATGTTTTTGAAAGTCGTGGATTGTGAGGGGCAAGTAAAAGATGGACAATTTATTGCTAATATTCTCATTGCAGCCATTGAGCTAGTGGGACCCCGCAACGTTGTTCAAGTTGTATCGGACAACGCCAAGAATTGTAGAGCTGCAGGGTTGTTGGTTGAGGAAAGATATTCACATATCTTTTGGACACTTTGTGCGGTCCATTCACTCAATCTTATGCTGCAAAAGATTGGGAATATAATTGCATGGATCAAAGAATTGTATGCTGAGGTTGAGGACATTCAGATGTTCGTCACCAACCACCACTTGTCTCAAGGGATCTTTAGATCATTTTCAAAATTGGAGCTATTGAAGGTAAGTGAAGTAATATTTACATTTTCTGATTTTCATAATTTGATTGTGCATTCTAATTTAAATTCTTCTTTAAAGTTTATTTTTAAATTTTAATTATTTTTTTTAATTTGCAATAGGTTGCAGAGACCCGCTTTGCCTCTAACACAATCATCTTGAGACGACTCGTGAAAGTTAGAGAGGCACTTTCTAGCATAGTGATTAGCAACAATTGGTCTATATGGAGGTAAAGCAGCACTGAAAGAGAAACAAAAATTAAGAGCATGATATTAGATGACTCATGGTGGGATCATGTGGAGTATCTCCTTAGCTTCACCGAGCCCATTTTGAGTATGATTCGCTATACTGACATGGACAAGCCATGCATTGGAGAGATGTATGATGGTATAGACTCAATGCTTGAGAAGATCAAGTGCACCATAAATGCGAGAGAGCAAGACCTTGAAGAGACTTTCTTCAAACAAGTGCAAACAATTGTTGAAGAAAGATGGAACAAAATGACAACTCCATTATACCTTCTTGCCTTTGCATTGACTCCAAAATACTACAGTAGTTAGATTCTTTCAGTGCCGGGAAGGCTTCCTCCATATAGAGATTTAGAAGTGGCTGAAGGGTACAAGGCAGCATTTGTGAGACTCTTCCCTGATCAAAATTTGCGAAGTGTAGTCACGAATGAGTTCACTGATTTTGTGCACTCAAATGGTCTAGATGTTGATGCTCTTTGTGATAGGTTCTTAAAGGATGCTCATAGTTGGTGGTACTTCCATGGACAATACTTCCAACATTTGCAGCCCCTTGCATTCAAAGTTTTATTACAAGTAAGTTTAATAAATTTTCATATTTTAGTTTTAAAAGTTTCATAATTTCATTTATAATTTATAATTTTTTAATTGTTTACTTTGTCTTCATAGGTTGCTAGTTCATTTGCATCTGAGAGGAATTGGAGCACATATTCTTACATCCACTCAATAAAGCACAATAAATTGCTCTAAAAAAGAGTGGAGGACTTAATATATGTGCATTCCAACTTGCGTCTCCTTTCACACAAACAACGTGACTACAAGGAAGGGGAGACGAAGTTGTGGGATATAGAGCTAGAGGATACTGACTTGGATGCTTCCACTTCGCACCATATTGCATATGAGGAGTCCGATATCCAACAACAGCATGGGCACAATACTAGTGCTAGTGACAGTGCCATTGGCACTACTTGTGATTCATCTAGTCTTCCTACTTCATCTAATGTCAATGTTGACATTGATATGGATGATTTAGAGAATCCATTTGATGGTTAAAACTTTATAAGTGTTGTAATATTGAACTTGAAGTTTGAACGATGAATATTTATCATGCATGTTTTAAATGATATTCAAGTTTATGGTGGTTTTGTTGTTTATATGATGTTATGTGATATTCTAATCCTAATTCATGCTTCTAGGCTGCATATATATATATATAGATATTATTTTTTATTTTTACATGTTTTTTATACTAACGAACCCAAAATGAACCGAACCCACCTCCCAAAATTTTTAGCCGAACCGGTGAACCGAACCGCCAAACCCGAACCCAAACTAGTACCAGAACCGGCAACTTAGAGTAGCTGTAAGCAATTTTAAGCTGGAACATGTGGCACATGGGAATTTACATGAGAAATTTGGTGGGCTTACTCATAATTCAAGAGAATATTTCTTTCTATAATAACTATAAGTACTTTACCAATGAGTGAATATGCAACAAAAGTTTGAGATTTTCATAGAAATTCTATCATTCTTTGTGCTTTAGTACACTGCTGCTTTATTCTGTATTTGTTTTCATGATATTAGCATAACACGCGTAGTTTTGGTTTTGAGAGAGCCAAGAGGTCAGAGCTATGGGTGCTGCCAATCTATTAAGAAGTGCAGGTGAGGGATAGGTGATCTTTCCAGCCTTATTGCTCTCATATGTAGCAGTAATTACTCGCAGAAGTGTGAAATGTCTTGTCCAAATAACATTTTGCTCTGGTGTCAACATTTTACCTTTCACAAAATAAAGAGTTTGTGAAACACCTCTCCCATCATGTGAGATTGCTGTATCTTGTAAGGCTGGATGCAAATTCCTAGGTACATTATTCATTTAGAATTTAGCTGAGGATATACATGACAGTTGTTAAGTAGCTGTAAGCAATTTTAAAGTGAAACATGTGGCACATGGGAATTTAGTATTTACATGAGAAATTTGGTGGGCTTACTCGTAATTCAAGAGAATATTTCTTTCTATAATAACTATAAGTACTTTACCAATGAGTGAATATTCAACAAAAGTTTGAGATTTTCATAGACACTGCTGCTTTATTCTGTATTTGTTTTCATGATATTAGCATAACACATGTAGTTTTGGTTTTGAGAGAGCCAAGAGGTCAGAGCTATGGTTGCTGCCAATCTATTGAGAAGTGCAGGTGAGACATAGGTGATCTTTCCAGCCTTATTGCTCTCATATGTAGCAGTAATTACTCGCAGAAGTGTGAAATGTCTTGTTCAAATAACATTTTGCTCTGGTGTCAAGATTTTTCCTTTCACAAAAAAATGAGCTTGTGAAACACCTCTCCCATCATGTGAGATTGCTGTATCTTGTAAGGCTGCATGGAAATTCCTTGCGTGAAGAAGCTTGATGTCTTCTTGCTGCCACACTGTGGCATGACATAATCCTATAATTTCTCTTAGGAAGCATGCATCCAAGGGCCAACAAATCTCTATTGTTTCCAAAAATATTTTTAGTCAATAGGTGTGTTATGCTCCTTCTTATGAAATGCAGTGTAGAAGGGAAATAATTCCCATAATAGGCATTATGGAATCCTCATTAAAGCATTGCAAATATTTTGTTCCCTGAACACATCCTAGTAAAGATCCCATTTATTCAGACAAAAGCATTGCGTATTCTGAATGCAAAGAAAAGTCTGACCTGTGTTCTGTGTGGTACAAACTCTGTGAGTTCTTACTTCCACTTTTTTTGTCAGCCTATTAGAAATTATAAATCAATCTCAATGTTGTTTAATCTACAAAATATTGCCATGCTACATTATGAAAATAGATACACAGGTAATGTTTTTTAATCTGTCTAAGGGTTGTTTACCTTTGGTAATGTGGTAATTACAAATAATGTGTTTACATCATAGATACCAAGGATGAGTATTGGTATAGAACATGTATGTCTACAAGTATGTCATTTTTCAAAAACATGGCAGATAGGTACTTGAAGATAGTTCACATATATGTGTGTGTGTGTTTTTGGTAATGTGTTAGTTATGATTAATGTGTTAACATCATAGTTACCAAGGGTGAGTATTGGTATAGGAGATGCGTATGTGTACTAATATGTCATTTTTCAAAAGCATGGGAGACAAGTACTTTGAGACAGATTATATATATGTACGTATGCACATACATGTGTATGTATATATGTATGTATGTCTGTGTATGTATACCATATCTATGCACGAATATTTATATATATACATATACATACCTATATATAACCTATGTTAGGCATCCAAGAGCCACAAGAAAAATATCCAAGCATGGATTCTAGTAGCCTAATGTTCACTTGATCCAATCAAAATAATGATTTATCCATCTCCAACATATCAACTTATGAGCGAGAGGAACCATTTATTTAACTTGCTAAGAATGGCTCTCACAGTCTAGTGTTAGGGAAAATGACCATGGCCTTGACACCTCCATCATATGGTAGGTCTATAAGTCAACAATGAGAGGAAAATTATGTAGGCCTCTCCCCACAAAATACAAATATGATTATCCTTTTCTAGAAAAAAATCCTCACAATAGTTGAGCTTACTCACATTTGAATCCTTACACATTTTGACATTTAAAGCCCTAGTTGTTTCTCTAAGTCTTTGATTGAGCTTACCTTGGTTCCTCATGATGATGTGCAAATGTTCCAAGCAACATTCTAGATTAACCTTTGCTTTCTTGACCAACCCGTTAACATCCTTGTGCAATAGAAAGGATCCCACAATGATGAGCAACATGTTGACACAACTTAAGGCTTGGACGACATCAAATGCATTCCAATAGCCAGTGGATTGCCTAATATCAATCAACATTTTAGTGATGGCTTCACAAAGGATACACATTGATCTCCATCAATCTCCTTTGTTATTCCCCACATTCTCAACATCCAAATTCTAAGTTTAGGATTGGTGAGCTCCTTGGAAATGTAATCCACAAAGTTCTATAATGCTCAAGGGGTGTTCAATCTCCCTGCATCCACCAATTATTCATTTCTTCCTCCACCATTGCCTTCATCTTTTTCCTTCGTATTGCTCCAAAACTCGAGGCCATGGAATGACACAAGTCAAGTGGCTAGAATGCTACTACCTTTGTCAAGGCATAGCCAAGCACAACCAAGCAATCAGTGGAATAATGAGTTGTCTTTCCTTTGATTGAATGAATTCTACCAAGAGACTTGTGTATTGCATCATTGACATTTCTCGTCACATCCTCTGCCATCACACAAGCCAAATGAATAAAGGAAAGATGCAACATCATCTTACCAAAGTGCCACTATATCTTCTAATTTTCGCTTGCACTTGTTACCACAAGTGGGTCTTTGATTAATCTTTGACACTTGCCTATAATGGGTTCTCTAAAACTTTCCCTTTATAAATCATCATTGCATTCCCTTCCACCCAAGCATTCACATTCCCAATCTAGAAGCACCTACCCCATTTTTCTTTATTTTTCTACTTTTAAAAAACTTATTTATTTTATTTTTTATTTCATAACCTATTTGTTAAAAATCCATGTGTTTCCTGTTGTGTGCATGGTGCAAACTATATCAAATCATACCAATCAAAGTCCCTTATTAGGTGGCCGAAACCTTTGGACCTTGTAAATCCTTGACTAGTAGTGATTGGACCTGTTGATGCGTGTTTTGTGACACACCCAACACTTTAAAATAAAGAAAAAAGAAGAATGCCCAAAGGCAGCTTTATCCTCTCTTGAAAAATTACCTCTTATGCTAAGATTGCCAGAAAGATCATACGGTAATTCCAATGTTCCGGTTTGGGGGATGGACAAGCTCAATGGATGATGTGATATGCTGGTTTCACAAAGGGACCTTGAAATGAGGAACTTACTCAAAGTAGGGAGTTGGATTGATGTAACGTTGAACGCTCTTATGTTTTTGGGATTTTCAGTTTAGGATAAAATAAATAAAAAAAGGATGAGGGTAAAGGAACTAGATTTATGCAAAACTAATCCTATGAACTTCGGAGACAAATGCTGGATAATGGAATTTAAACCAATCTTTGCTTCGCCAAGCACGGCACTACAACTAGACAAAGACGGTGCAATCTTCAAGGGTTTACGAAAGATATCCTATTACACTATATCACCATCAATTCGACCAATGCATATAGATAATAGAACTCAAATTAAGCAATTTTAATGTTCAGACTAACCTTACACATCAAATTGAAAATCATCCAATTGAAAAAGGTATGAACTAATTCCACTTTTTCCAACACTATCAATCTTTCATTCATCTAAAATACTTGAAAACAAATTTACTCTATTTTGAAGAAATCAATGAAACCATGCGGGCTCATAGAAATAATAAATGCTCAACTCTGAATCCACTTATTATTTAAACAGCAATATTGCAACAATCTCATCAGTCTCTCCCTGAATAAATGAAATGAATGGGGTTTATATAGGCACCCCAATTACAAAGCAGCGACCAAGATTAAATTTGAAATCAACGGCCAAGATCAATCTTGACAAACCCTAACCCTAAAAGCATAACAAACTCAAAGACACGTGGCACAAGCAGAACACGCCATTTGGAGCATGGAAAATGATGACACCTTGCACTTCATTCGAGCAAGTAGGAATCCAGAATGCAATTCCCTTTGGATCGCTCCCTAGCTGCAAATGCAAGAAATTTGGCTAACACAGAATCAAGTTCCTCCATTGAGATATTCGGCACAGAATCCAGTTGCATTCCAATCACGTCCAAGGTCTCCAGGCACTGAGTAAAAGTTCCTTCCCATCTAGCCTCCTGCTTCTGAAAGTTCTCCATGAAGGTCAAAAGGGAAGACATATCATCAAGCTGATTCTCTGTAATAATTTGCACTTCCTTGAAGTAAATGCTCATCACACTTTTCTTCAATCCTTCTAAATCTAAGCCATTCGTATCATGATGTTCTTGTCCTGTTAACCCTTCAAGAGAAGTAAGGATTTTGAACTGAATTTTCTCCATCGTGCTCCGTATAGCAGCACATTCTTCCTTTATTCCATCATATGTCTTCTTTTTGGCCAACAAGGAATAATACCACCTGCTGAAATCATATGAGGCTCCTTCTTCGACAACACCTTCCTGAATCAATACATGCATGGAAACTTCTTTTAGAACTCTCAAACGAGGTATCACTTTGTCCTGTACATACTGGAAATCTTCCCAATGGTCCTCAACTTGACTCACTTCAGTTATCAGCAGTGCAGATCTGTCATAAGTTTGGGCGCACTTCTCCAAGAATTGCTCCATTTGTTTTGAAATATTGGTAACCCAACTCCTGGTTGCTTGACTCGTAATCCTCATAGCCTCAAGGACATCAACAGACTCCGGAGTAAGAGATGACGGTGGAATAAAGGCTGCATTTTCCTGACGCAAAGGGGCTGTTAGCTGCTGAATGAACTCTATCAGCCTTAGATTTTCTAATTCCAACCTTTCCTTCTTCTCTTCTGTTTTATCAAACTTCTCCCTGATGGCTTTGGAAGTGTCTGCCAACTCATGGAAATCCTGATCTATTGTCGTTGGCCCAATGTCCAATGTTGTAACTTCGTAATCCATAGGAGCAATCTGATCTCTTGGCTTACCAATCTTCGGGACTGCCACCTGTAAGATCCTGGATCCTGTATCGTTCCTGGTAATCTGAGAATATTTCTTAGGCCTCTTTGGCGTTTTAGCCTTGCCAATCCTTTCTAGGAAGTCCTGTATGCTCTCAACTGGTTGAACCTCATCCAGTGGTCTGGACTTCTTCTTCAAACTTTCAGTTAGCCAATCCGGGATTGTGGATAATTCCATTCCATCTTCTAACTGAACATCATCATTAACCCCTTTAAGAGCAGAAATTACCTCATCTCCTAGTTCTTCATTGTCCTCAAGGATCTCAGTATCTCCTGCACCTTCAATCATCAAAGTATCATTTCCTTCCAAACACTCCGTGGAGGCTTGATTTTGGAAAGAATCTACCTGTTCTAACTCTTGAAACTGAATTTCTTGCTCATAGCTTGGCTCGATATCAACAATGGATACATTTTCGATTACTCCAATTGACAAAGTCCTTGAAGATGAGGGATTTTCAGTCACCTTTTGCTTCTTACTCTCCAATTCCTCATTAGCTGACTCCTTTTCCTCTAGTTGAAGGTTTCCACTTACTACCTTCCTCTTGCTAGGATATGAAGATTCATCAGGATTTTCGCCAATTGCTTCCTCCTGGCCATCCCTATTGTTTAATGTGGCGTAAGTAAGAGAAATTCCTTCCTTCCTCAACTTACTGATCTGACCATCGACCCATTCCCTTGAGTAAGCAAAAATGTCCTTCATCAATGTGTTTAAATCGGTCAACTCAGGTTGTGTCCAGTTAGGCAATAAAATAGGCTTATCTTTTTCTTGTTCAAATTGAGGATGAATGTAGTCCCCGTTGTCCTTCACTTGTTCAGGTATAGGGAACAAGTCACATCTTTTTATAAGCTCAACTGGAATTCTGGACCAAATCTTCTTCCTGACTCCATACTCATCCATCAGGTTAGACCAGTAATCTTCGATCTGCATAACATGAAGGGATTTCTTCCCGTGCATTCTCAGGTAAGGATCATAATCGGACCTTGGATTATAGGTGCTGAATTTGTAAAATTGCAACTCTACCCCTGCTGTTTTGGCTGATTGTAATGAAGGACAGACTTCTAGCATTTTTCCAATTGCAACCGGAAAATCCACTCCTTGTTTGTTCTTCTTCGCCTGAAGGGAGTCTACACATGCTAGTTGCCTTGCAACTTCAAGCATAACAATTTTGTCTGTTGGGTATCGAGGAAGCCTGTACGGAGCATCCGAGAATCCATGAATTCTTATATAAGTAAATGTCGGAAACTGGATAAACCAAGACCCGAACTTGTCAAGCATTACCATAGCTTCTTTAGATAGCCTCCTCTGCACTGTTCCTTGAAGAACTCGCGTGATATACATAAGGAAGGCGTCATTTGTTATCTTGAAATTGTCCCTGTAATGTAGTTGGAGCTGCGGGTAACAATCATATGATTTGAGTTGATCTTTCCGAAGTCCCACTTCGCCTTTACAAATCAGTCCTCTGTACTTAGTGAATCTTGCCAGAATATAAACCACATAAGAACTCATGTAAAAGGTTTTAGTTTTTTCAAGATTTCTCAACTGGAAATCGATATTATCACTTATCAACTTGGCCCAATTTACAGCCTCCATTCCCAATACGATTTCCTCCACGTATGAAAACATCCATACCTCAAAGAAGGCTCCCTGAGACGTTCCCATAACTCTGTTCAGCATGTGAATCATATCACTGCATTCTATCTTAAAATCTGTGCAAATTAGTCTCTTTGGCAACTTGGAGCGATGTCTTTTGGGTTCTTTAATCCAGTTGGAATTGATGATGTCCATACAGGATTCCTTGGCTTGATCGAACATGGCCTGTGATTCTTGCTGAGTC
Source organism: Sequoia sempervirens (assembly GCA_007258455.2). Classification (NCBI taxonomy): domain Eukaryota; kingdom Viridiplantae; phylum Streptophyta; class Pinopsida; order Cupressales; family Cupressaceae; genus Sequoia; species Sequoia sempervirens. The sequence continues at coordinate 293,550,522 of VDFB02000003.1, read as the reverse complement.
CTGTTCAACATTTTCCGGCGATGGGGAATACCAAATACTTCCCTGATTGAATCCTCTGTGAAATAGGCCAAGGTGATTCCATTGGGAGTTTTGACTGATCTTGTTTGAGGATTGTACCTTCTGGCGCATTCAACCATTAACTCATTGCACTGAACTGCAGGCGGAAATCCTGCTGCTTGATGGAGTCCAGACTTAACAATATTTGAGGCGATAGGTGTAGGCATTTCGTTTTCTGTGCCAAACATCCTTCTCTTGTGCTGAATCGCATTAAATTGTTCAAAGTTTGTATCTGTCACTTTCTTCCACTTTGAGGATAACTGGGATTCTGGATAAAATTCCTTCAGGACTTCCTTGACTTGAGCTTTTCTGACTCCACCTCCCACGTTCTTTGGAGAAGACATTGCGCCTGTAAGAAACTCGAAGTTAGAGAATTTTTAAATAAATTTGCAAAAAGGCGATTTCTTGGCTGGAGAAATTTTAAAAAATTAATTAAAAATCCAGAACTAGATTAAAGGCTGCATGAAGAATAAATTCTTAAATAAAATCGATTTGCCTTTATTATTTTCAAAAGTATTCATGGAATTTTAAATAATCTTTTGGATTTTTAAAGGTTTATACTGAAGTTTTCTCCAATCTTTAATGAAAAATCCAATTCCCTTCTCAAAATCGCCAAAGATAACCTGCAGTTGTTTGAAGAAAATCTGGAAATGAAGAGAAAAAATCCAATTCAATGTTCTGGAACTCAAGAAAATCCACTTGCAGTTGAAAAAAGACGTCTTTTCTTGGGAGAGCTCTGCCTGTGAAGAAAGTCGACTTTGTAAATAATAAAATAATGAGCTCACTAGATTGTCTTTTATAATAAAAACCTTCCCAAATTGTTTTAGGTCGATTTCTTTCTCTCATTGGTTGCATTTTGCTTTAAAAACGAAAAAGCAATCTTATCCTGATCTTTGACTTTTCAAACAAGGAGTCCCTTTTGGCTTGGTGATTAAGTTTTAAAATAAAACTTTAAGTTTTTCCTTTAGTTTTTGCCTTTAGCAAAATTCAACCTTCAACTGGACTTCTTGACTTTTCAACTGAAATTTTGACTTCTCAAAGTGACTTTGCCTTAGAAAAAATTTGATTCCACCTTGAGAAAATTCGACTTCCAACTGGATTTTTCACTTCCCAACTGGAATTTTCACTTCACTCAATTTCCTGAAGTCCAGTTCAATAATTTTTTATGCCTTAGTCGATTTTTACTTTGTCCAACTGGAATTTTCACTTTGTCCAACCGGATTTTCTTGAAGAATGCGAATTTCCTCAAATAGATGAATTTTACTTGGATTTTCCCTTTGATCAATGGATTTTCGAACTGGATTTTCTAAACTTTCAACTGGATTTTCTCAAGGGCGTACCTCTTCTAGACTTAGGCGAATTTCACCATGATCCACTTGCTTTTTAGTTGATTTTTCAGTGATTTTCCCTCAAAGGCGTGATCTTATCCAGTTGATTTTTTGACTTTGCATGCGCTTTTTCCTCGCTTTTCTCATCTTGCATGCGCCTTTCTCTGCTTTGCATGCGCTTTTCAGTTGCTTTTCTCATGATTTTCCAATTTTTGCTTTATTTTTGCCCGCTTTTTAGTTCCAAAAATGGAAACTTTTGACTCAAATGCTAATGACACCCTGTACTTTCTAAAAATAGAAACTTACTAAAAATAGAAAAAAGCAAAAAGCAACTTTCTAAAAATAGTAAATTCCAGATTGGGCCAGAAATGCCAAAAATGAAAAAAGCAAAAAAGCAAAAAAGCAAAATCCCTAAAAAATAGGAAGTGTCAGAATTGAGCGAAAGCACAGGCGATCCTCGTCTGCAAGGCCTTCTAAGCACTCCCATGACGTTTACGTTCAGTTTCGGGCTCAAACACCCAACTTGGCTCAGATGATGACTCCAGACCTTGACATGAAATTCCCAGATATCAGAGACTTATGAAATTGCCACTCAACGCTAAACCCTAAGAGCAAACCAGTGAGGGTCCCCATTTGCAATGGGGCGATGTGTGAAAAAAGGTCACAACATGACCCCATCTAGAAATGTCCAAACCCTATTCAAAACCACTTTCCTCACTTAGGTTAATTCCTTGATTTGCAGCTCAGTTAGCCATAGTGTTGCCTTTCCTTTCGATATGGGAAAAGGAAATGTTCTTAAACTTGCTCACTTGCTCCAATGCATTTGCGAGGACCATGCCTAGAAGCCAAGACTCATGAATACTACCAAGCTGACAATTAATGATCAGTTTTGAATCTCCTTCCACTTTTAGTTTCTTCCATCCAAGTTTCAACGCCTTAATCTGCCCCTAGAGAAGAGCTCTTCTGTCTACCATGTTATTTGTTTCAATCCCAAAGTCAAAGGCCATAATCAACAAAGTTTTCCCTAGCTCATTTCTAAATACACATCCACCTCTTGCTTTCCCTAGATTCCATTTAGTACCTTGTTGACATTTATCTTTGTCCAACCATTTTGCGGACCATGCCATTTGTTGTTCTCTATCTTGGATGGTTTACCCCAATCCTTATCTTGTCCATCCATCACAACCTAGGCCAAGCCTCTAGCCACTTCAATTCCTCCAAATTATTTCTCTATTGTTCAGAGGCCCAACACTTCTTGTGTTCCTGAATCGATGCCACAATCCTATCCTAGATAACTTCCACTCTCCTATTTCTCTCAAGACAAATAATCCACAATCAAAACAGGAGAGAGGTTCCACAACAAACTAAGACTTGGGCTTTTGATTCTAAGAGACCACCCTTTGAGCAGTTCAAAAATATTGGCCAAAGGGTCCCAATTAAGTTCTTCTTTGCTGACCATCTATTGGTGAATTGACAATGGATGAAGAGGTGGCTATTTGTCTCCTTCTCGACTCTTCACATGACACATCAAGATGGCCTTGGCCACCCACCTTGACAAGCGTATCCCAAGTGAGTGCTCTTTTTTTGGATGGAACTGTTGAAAAATTGATTGTCATTGATGTCAAAGGGCTGACTTGGAGTTTCTATGTTGCAAATTAAAATTAAATAAATTGGACGACCCCCTGTTGGAGCCGCCTCATTTAGAGATGTTTTTTGAAAAATTAAATATAACTTAATTTTGTATTCAAAAAGGGGCTGACCCCTCCTAGAGAGGTGCGCCCACTTTGGGCAAGGAAAATTAATAAATAAAAATAAATTATTAATGTTTGAACTTTGGCCGACTTGTTTGAGGCGTTGTAATCTTTGGGTGAAGAGACATTTGAAGGAGTATAAATAAAGGAGTTTTGGAGGACATTTAAACCATAAATTTAGTTGCAATATTATTCTGATTTAGAGCAGATTTACTGGTGTATGAAGAGCAGAAAGAAAGAGTTATTGCAGAAATTCTTTATCAAATATTTCAGCAGATTTATGAGGTTCATTTGATCTTATTGGAGTGAACTCATGAGGAAACATCATTGTAGATCATAGTGTGAATTCATGTGAAGATATTACAGATTTGTGAGCATATTTTGAAGATCATATTGCAGATCTGAGTGGAGTTTTGAGAGCAGAGATTCAAGGCAGATTTGTGTTAAGAAGCAGGCAGATTTTTTTTGCAGTCCTTGAAGGGATCTAGGGCAGATCCAATAACATTATAATCATGAGGTTGGAGCCTCTCACTCAAAGAGATCGGTCTCTTGCTGAGTTGGTGCTTAGTGGAGGGGATTGGTGTCTCTTGTGGGTTGGTGCCTACGAAGTTGTAAGAAGTTTCCTATAAAAGCAATATTTTGCTGTAGTTTTCTCCTGCAAGGGTTTCCACTTAAAATCATGTGTGCTTCTTGTGTTCTCTATTGTTAGATCTTGCTTGTGTGGATACTTTGATTATTGCTCTATGACTGCTAAAGTTATAAATTGAAAAAGTTGGTCTTATACTAATTCAGCCCCCCTCTTAGTATAAGTGAGTGTTTTCATCAAGAACCATAGAAAACGTTTACTTTTGGGAGGCCATGAATAATCTGAATTTTGCCACTCAAGAAAAGAGCCTCTTACATAATAACCTTAGAAAGAGAAAAATAGGTAGCCCTAGCTGTGACTTGCCTTGACAAACATCCATTCCGCACAAGTTGATCCTCATTTTTTGCTAGAATGGGCCATTTCTAGAGGAGGGATGTTAAGAGAGTGGTAGCTTTGCTTAGTTTCATGGGGGGTGACCTCAGCTCAATCAAATTCTTCTTACTACTTGCATCTTGTATATAGTCTTGAACTTGGGAACTAAACTTTGTTAAAATTTAGGCAAGAGGCCTCAAAATCTTGTTCCAAACAATGACCTTTTTTGAAAACCAAGCATCATTCCTGAAATCAACCTTATCTTCCTTGTCAACATTCTCCATCTTAGAACACTAACATTATTTTGTAGGATCTAAAAAGTTCTATATTCTAGATTCTGGTGGAATATTGTTTTGGAAAAATAGTCTCCCATCTCTCACATTGTCAATTTACTTGGAGTGCAAGACTTTGCTTCACAATCTATCTTTTTTTGCATAAATTTTCCACAAAAAGTTCATATCCAAGGCTTTATTGATTAGCTTGTAGTCCTGAAAGCCTAAACCTTTAATTTTCTTCTCCATGCACATCAAATCCCATTTGACCATATTGAACTTCCTCTTCTCCTCCATCCCCACTCCACAAGAAATATCTTTGAATGTCTAAAATAGCTTTGGCAATCTTACTATGAATTTGAAGGATATACATAACATAAATTAGGATAGCTATCAAAGAAGATTTTATTAGTTGGATCTTTTAACAAGTGATAACCACTTGCCTTTCTAGGGGGAAACAATATTTTTTGCTCATTCTACTAATGACTTCCATTCCTCTAGAGTTGCTTTCTTATCAATCAATGGCATCCCTAAGAACTTGGTAGCCTTGCAATATCAAAGCCAAAGATCCTCTAAATATTTAGGGAATCTTCACAATAGTTGTTAAGGAAGAAGATTTTTGACTTACTAACATTTATCTTTTTCCTAGCAGCCTTTTCATAGCAATCTAACACCTTTTTGAGGGCCCATTCTTCCCTAACCAAGGCTTTGCCAAATATTAGTGTCATCAACAAATTGAAGGTGTGTGATATACTCAACCCTTGAAGAGATTTGCAAACCTTGTATGTTTTTCTTGGAAAACCTAGCTTTCAAAGCTTGATCGGGTGCTTCATCTGCAGCAAGGAAAAAAATGGGGACAAAGGGTCCTCTTGTTGCAGTTCTTCGTGAGAAAACTTAGTTGGAATGCCATTTATTAGTAAAAAGGAAGCCATGGAAATGTAGATGTAGAGCCAACTCCATGAGCTTTCCACAAACCCAAACTTTTCTAGGGTTTGGAGTAGGAAATTCCATGACATTGTATCATAGGCTTATTCATGTCTAGTTTTAATAACATCGCCTCTTTCTTTTGCACTGTATAGAGTGTATGGCTTCATGGGTTATTACTATTCCATCAAGGATTTTTCTTCTAGCTAGGAATCCCCTTTGCTTTTCAAAGATGGTTTTCCCAAGCGAGATTTTAACCTAAGTGCCATGACTTCAGTGACTATCTTGTAGAGGACATTGCATAGTGCATTAGGATGGAAAGCATCAAACTATGAAGGATTCTTAATTTTTAAGGATTGACTCTAGAAATGTTGTATTCCATCCTCTTAACATGGCCTTCCTAACTTTACATTCTTGTACAACTCTCCACACATCTTACCCCACAAGTGCTAGAATTTTTAAAGAAAATTTGCTTGGAAGCCATTAGGCCTAGGAGCTTCCCTAGCACCAAGAGAGAAGGTGGTCACTCCAACTTCCTCAAATAAATCGTTTTCATTAGAGTTGCATTATGTTTATTTGTGTTTAGTTTTTGGATATTCCTTATTAAAAGATCTCAGGTCTCTCGATTCTTACCTATTACATTTGTTAACAAATCCTTAAAAGAACTTTAGTCCCTCTACATAAGCGATTTCATTCCTTAAGGGGAGCATGACTTGGTCACTTTTATATCCATGCCTTCTAATATTGCTGGAAAGATGCATCTTTCTTGTATTTTTGTCCCCTTCTTGGATCTATTTAACCCTTCTACATCTAGAAAAGTTCCTCCATCTTGAGAAGGTTATTGAGTACATCTAGGAAGCTGCACTCCTTTGATCTCCTATCTTCCGATAGGCCACAATTGGCAATTCCACTTCCACATTTTGAAGATCCTTCTTTACTCTTATTTTCTTTGTAAATATGTCCCCTAACTTATCGTGATTCCACTTTCTTGTCTCTAATTTGATAAAACTGAGTTTCTTTTGAAGAGTGTATCTTTTACATCTCTTTTGTTAGTTTTCAGATCAGGTTTAACAGAAAGTAGAAAAGTGCAACACATGAACAATAAACACAGTGATTACCCTGGCAAAAGCCTCCTTGAGGGAGAAAAACCCAGCAAAATATATCTCTTATATATCAGATAAAGAAGTGCAGAAATTCTGCAAACAAAATCAGGCAGCATGGCCGAGTCTCATTCAATGAAGAATGTCACTTCTCCTTGAAGCAAACCTCAAGTGCTGTAGATGATACCACTTCTTACAGAAATTGGATCTGCTGCTGCTAGGAATGAACTGCTGTTAGAGGTGTGAATTGCTGCTTATGGAAGATGTGAATTTGAATGAATGATTGTGATGATAGAAATGAGAGGTCTTCACCTCCTTTATATACAAGGATAGGCAACCTCTTCTCTACGTCAGCCCCTTAGGAAATAAAAAATACAAAATATTCTAAGTTACTGGTTCGGTTTTCGGTTTTGGGTTCGGGTTCGGGAAATTTTTTTTTGGGGTTGGGTTCGGTAATACAAAAACATATAAAAATCAGAAATATATACATATTAGCAGCAGTAATTAAGTTCAGAATGCACCACCATATTAATAGTCAAATAACATAGCAAAAATACACCACCACTTTATATTAGTAGTTCACTTGCATTTGTTATCAAGAAGCATAGTGTTTAACAGTTTAGATAGAGACAAAATTTGTTGGACATTTTTTAAGGACTTTTTGGAAGAAAGAAAACATTAAGTTATAATTCAGCTCAACCTACCATCCACAAATTGATAGTCAAACATAAGCTATGAATAGAAGCATTGGAAACCTATTGACATGTCTTGTAGAAGACAAACCAAGCAACTGGGATTTAGTCCTATGCAAGCTAAATTTGCCTAAAACAATTCAATTAATGAGAGCATTGAAATGAGACCCTTCCAAATTGTGTCTGGGCATATTCCAAGGGGAGTGACTGAGTTGTGAGACATGGTTGATGTGAACATGTGTAGTGCAGAAGAGTTTGTAGGATACGTTAAAGAAGTATATGAACAACTCAAGTAACGTACCACCAAATTCAAGCAATATGCTGATTTGAAGATAAGGGAAGTAAAATTTTAGGTGGGTGACTTGGTTCTACTTCTCATGTATTGGAGGAAGGAGAGATTTCGAGAAGGACCTACAATTAACTAAAATGGAAGAAGATTAGATTATATAAGATGTTGAAACAATTTTCATTAAATGCATATGAGATGAGTTACTATCTTTAATGACTAATGTAGTAAACTTGTTCCCTTTCTATGAGAGTCAACCAAATGAAGTTGATGTTGGTTCATATGTGAAAAACATAAGATGGCCTCAATTATCAACTCCAAAGTCATTAGAGGACAAAAGATAAAGATTACCAAAAGTAACTAGAATATCTAGTCAAGTGGAAGGGCAAAGCAATTAAAGATACTACATGGATGAATCCATTAAAGATTAGTTGTCAGTTGAACTCATTCCAAATTCATGAGCTGGAACTCGTCTTTTTCTACTTAGGGTGTTCAATACAGAAGCATCCTTGGTTCTTTAGTGATCTGCATCACCAAAAAAGAGTCAAAAAAATATTAAAAAAATGCAAAATCGCGTGAAAAAGTGCGCCTGGGTGCGAAATTCTGCCCGGGCTTGAAAATTTCGAACCCTGTCCGGACCCACAGTCAGGGGTTCGAACCTTGGCCGAACCCACAGAGGAATTTTCGAACCCTCGGCGAATTTGGGCTGACCGGACCCGAATTCCGGACCCGAATCGAACCTGAACCGGACCCAGGGCCTATAGGGGCGAACCCGGTAACTTAGAAAATATTATTTGAGTCAAGAAGGCCGACTTGCCTTAGACAAAGATATATTAAGGAGAAAAATATCTCCTGCAGCTACAACACTAACACTCCCTCTTAGCTAGGGAGGTATTTTTCTAGATATCCATGTCATGGAGTCTCTCAACATGATGCCCACAATGGCTACACCCATTTGTGGAAAACCACATCTTAGTCTCAGAGATGTACAATAGTTCATCACAGAGTCTCTCAACGTGATGTCGTCATGGAGTCTCTCAACATGACGTCTCATCTTAGTCTCAGAGATGAATAAGGGCTAATCATGGAGTCTTTCAACATGACGTCCACAATGGCTACTCCCATGTGTGGAAAGAAACACATGTACAAGTGTTCATCATAGAGTCTCTCAACGTGATGTCGTTATGGAGTCTCTCAACATGATGTCCACAATGGCTACTCCCATGTGTGGAAAGAAACACAAGTACAAGGGTTCATCACAGAGTCTCTCAACGTGATGTTGTCATGAAGTCTCTCAACATGACGTCTCATCTTAGTCTCAGAGATGAACAAGGGCTTGCACCTCATATTTCTTCGACTTAGAGAAATATACACTACAAGGGCTTTCACCTCATATTTCTCCATCTCAGAGAAATATACACTAAAAGGGCTTTCGCCTCATATTTCTCCGTCTCAGAGAAATATACACTACAAGGGCTTTCACCTCATATTTCTTCGTCTCAGAGAAATATACATTACAACAGATCTTCACGATGCTGTGACTCCCTCTGAAGCTCCAAGTACTCACATCAACCTTCTGACCTCCTCGTCCAAGATTGTCTCTGTTGGTTTGTCAGACTCCCTCTGAATGTCATTTCCTCCTCTTGAAGAAATTGATCGCAATGACGATCTATATAGGTTCTCCGTTGTTTAGTGTCTTAATCTTTCTCAATCTTCTTTGTGAAGCAAACTCTCCATTCAAGGCTGACCCAACCTTGTTCCCTCGAGAGATGACTCTAGTGAAGAATCATGAAAGTTATGTGCCACCAACTCAGTCCCAAGGCTGCAAGCTATGTCTCCATGTTTGTTCATTTCTTTAGCCTGCATGACTTCCTCACAGGATGCATCAAGCTCTTCCTCCCTTGAATTCCTTATGCAATCTCTCATCATCCTTTTCCTCCTTGATCCATCCTGGAGGCATTTTAGAGAGATTAATAATAGTTCATAGATTTAAACTATCCCGAAGAGAAATACCAATGCTAAAAGCATACATGATTCACTATTTCCAAAATTATTGCATAAATTATTATTGACATAAAATTCATGATCAATATTCAAAGGTACAAACATAAGATACTTATCTCTTTATTGTTGGTACACCAATGAGCTAGACCTATAGCTGTGTCTCATCTTCGCCAACTTCAGTGTTGCCATCCCATGCAACCGACCTCATATTTTTCATATCAAACACAATTCAGCTGCTTTAGCTCTTCTTTCCAGCTCTTCATCTGAATCTTGCATCTTGTCATAGCCCCCAAGTCACATTTGAAATCGGCATCTGTCTTAAGGTCTGCTGTCCAATGTCGCAGGGCCAAATGACAATGAAAATCTCCTTCCAACACCTTCAGACTCACCAAGAATAGCTCCCAAGATTGTTCAATAACATCAATCTCACTCAGCAGCATTCCAACACTCTCAAAAGGTGAGAATATAACAGCTATAAGTCTGATAATGACTAATACCAAGTTGGAGGACTCCCAATGACACGGATCACCACCAAACTAACCTAACAATCTCCAAAGAGCCTCTATCTACCAAGGATGGACAAGGAACAGGTCTGTCATAAGTTTTCAGTCATACCCAGGTCTGTACGACACCCCTTTAGGCATCCAAATCCTCCAAGAAACAACTCCAACAGTCACCAAAGATTTCCCCAAGTCAAATCACCCCCAAACAGCCTTGAAACCACCTTATATAGGCAGCAGTTGGGAAGGAGAAGTCTCATGCCCAGCTCCAAGCGTCTGGTATGAAGGTACAGCTCCACAAATCCCACGCAAAAAAAACTTCAAAACACCTCTAAAAACCCAATACAAATTATCCCAAAAATCTGCGCTTCAAAAAAGAACTTTGAAAATCTTCATATTTGAAACCCCAATCTGCAAACTCTGTGAAGAACAATGGTGATTCCTAAGTAGAACCACACCAAGCCAGCTAGTGATTGTCTTTCACATCTGAAACCAATAATCCAATGAGGTTTTTCGACCTCACAAGATTCAAGAAAAAAACATGCAAGTTCACTCCAGCCACATTTCGTTATGTGTAATCACAGTGTATGACAAACTTCTCTGGAATGCTTAAACAAATCTGATTGGATTTTTTGAACCCGCTCTGATACCATGTTAGTTTTCAGATCAGGTTTAACAGAAAGCAGAAAAGTGCAACACATGAACAATAAACATAGTGATTACCCTGGGAAAACCCTCCTCCTCGAGGGAGAAAAACCTAGCAAAATATATCTCTTATATACTAGATAAAGAAGTGCAGAAATTCTACATACAAAATCAGGCCCTAAGCATGGCCGAGTCTCATTCAATGAAGAATGTCACTTCTCCTTGAAGCAAACCTCAAGTGCTGTAGATGATACCACTTCTTACAGAAATTGGATCAGTTGCTGCTAGGAGTGAACTACTGTTAGAGGTGTGAATTGCTGCTTAAGGAAGATGTGAATTTGAATGAATGATTGTGATGATAGAAATGAGAGGTCTTCACCTCCTTTATATACAAGGATAGGCAACCTCTTCTCTAGGTCGGCCCCCTTAGGAAATAAAAAATAAAAAATATTAATTTAGTCAAGAAGGCCGACCTGCCTTAGACAAAGATATATTAAGGAGAAAAATATCTCCTACAGCAGCTACAACACTAACATCTTTATTCCTATTGTTCACCATTTTTGTAGATTTTCTTCAAAGTTAGCATGCTCAAAGCACATGAATTTCATTTTGAAAGGGAATCCGTTAGGTTTTGGTTCTTTAACAGTTTCTTGCCAAATTGGCGAATGACCAGAATTGGCATAAGCAAGGACATTGGAGTAAAATGTGACTATACTAAAACCTGCTTTGAGTTGGTTAAGAAACTATCCAAATAGACTCGGACGCATGCTGTGTCAAGCCTCCTATAGCTCCAAGTGAACCAACCCTATTTTAGTTTTATGACAACAAAAGCTTTATTTGAACCAAAAGCTCCAAATCCTTTGGAACTAGAGGATGACATATTGCACCCTCAGATTTCTCCTCTTAGAAGAGGGTTGCATTAAAATCGCATCCTACAATTCATGCCTCATTTAGGTCCTGCCTTATAAAAGCGCTCAAATTTTCCCATAGTTATGCCTTGCCTCTCTTTGAAGAAGGGCTACAAACATTAGAGAGAATCACCTTAGCATTCTCCTGCATGCCTACTAACATCACATGAAAGGTTTGTTGAGTACAAGTCAAAACTGACCCTTTCTCTAACACAATTCATCCCATAGCACTGCTAGACCCCTCCATTGCACCTACTATGGCCATTGCTTATTCTTAGGAAATAAGCAATGGCCATAGTAGGTCGCCCCTTAGGAAATAATTATATATCTTTGTCTAAGGCAGGTCGGCCCCTTAGGAAATAAAAAATAAAAAATATTAATTTAGTCAAGAAGGCCGACCTGCCTTAGACAAAGATATATTAAGGAGAAAAATATCTCCTGCAGCAGCTACAACACTAACATCTTTATTCCTATTGTTCACCATTTTTGTAGATTTTCTTCAAAGTTAGCATGCTCAAAGCACATGAATTTCATTTTGAAAGGGAATCCGTTAGGTTTTGGTTCTTTAACAGTTTCTTGCCAAATTGGCGAATGACCAGAATTGGCATAAGCAAGGACATTGGAGTAAAATGTGACTATACTAAAACCTGCTTTGAGTTGGTTAAGAAACTATCCAAATAGACTCGAACGCATGCTATGTCAAGCCTCCTATAGTTCCAAGTGAACCAACCCTATTTTAGTTTTATGACAACAAAAACTTTATTTGAACCAAAAGCTCCAAATCCTTTGGAACTAGAGGATGACATATTGCACCCTCAGATTTCTCCTCTTAGAAGAGGGTTGCATTAAAATCGCATCCTACAATTCATGCCTCATTTAGGTCCTGCCTTATAAAAGCGCTCAAATTTTCCCATAGTTATGCCTTGCCTCTCTTTGAAGAAGGGCTACAAACATTAGAGAGAATCACCTTAGCATTCTCCTGCATGCCTACTAACATCACATGAAAGGTTTGTTGAGTACAAGTCAAAACTGACCCTTTCTAACACAATTCATCCCATAGCACTGCTAGACCCCTCCATTGCACCTACTATGGCCATTGCTTATCCTTAGGAAATAAGCAATGGCCATAGTAGGTTGGCCCCCTTAGGAAATAATTAATATATCTTTGTCTAAGGCAGGTCGGCCCCCTTAGGAAATAAAAAATAAAAAATATTAATTTAGTCAAGAAGGCTGACCTGCCTTAGACAAAGATATATTAAGGAGAAAAATATCTCCTGCAGCAGCTACAACACTAACATCTTTATTCCTATTGTTCACCATTTTTGTAGATTTTCTTCAAAGTTAGCATGCTCAAAGCACATGAATTTCATTTTGAAAGGGAATCCGTTAGGTTTTGGTTCTTTAACAGTTTCTTGCCAAATTGGTGAATGACCAGAATTGGCATAAGCAAGGACATTGGAGTAAAATGTGACTATACTAAAACCTGCTTTGAGTTGGTTAAGAAACTATCCAAATAGACTCGGACGCATGCTGTGTCAAGCCTCCTATAGCTCCAAGTGAACCAACCCTATTTTAGTTTTATGACAACAAAAGCTTTATTTGAACCAAAAGCTCCAAATCCTTTGGAACTAGAGGATGACATATTGCACCCTCAGATTTCTCCTCTTAGAAGAGGGTTGCATTAAAATCGCATCCTACAATTCATGCCCCATTTAGGTCCTGCCTTATAAAAGCGCTCAAATTTTCCCATAGTTATGCCTTGCCTCTCTTTGAAGAAGGGCTACAAACATTAGAGAGAATCACCTTAGCATTCTCCTGCATGCCTACTAACATCACATGAAAGGTTTGTTGAGTACAAGTCAAAACTGACCCTTTCTAACACAATTCATCCCATAGCACTGCTAGACCCCTCCATTGCACCTACTATGGCCATTGCTTATCCTTAGGAAATAAGCAATGGCCATAGTAGGTCGGCCCCCTTAGGAAATAATTAATATATCTTTGTCTAAGGTAGGTCGGCCCCCTTAGGAAATAAAAAATAAAAAATATTAATTTAGTCAAGAAGGCCGACCTACCTTAGACAAAGATATATTAAGGAGAAAAATATCTCCTGCAGCAGCTACAACACTAACATCTTTATTCCTATTGTTCACCATTTTTGTAGATTTTCTTCAAAGTTAGCATGCTCAAAGCACATGAATTTCATTTTGAAAGGGAATCCGTTAGGTTTTGGTTCTTTAACAGTTTCTTGCCAAATTGGCGAATGACTAGAATTGGCATAAGCAAGGACATTGGAGTAAAATGTGACTATACTAAAACCTGCTTTGAGTTGGTTAAGAAACTATCCAAATAGACTCGGACGCATGCTGTGTCAAGCCTCCTATAGCTCCAAGTGAACCAACCCTATTTTAGTTTTATGACAACAAAAGCTTTATTTGAACCAAAAGCTCCAAATCCTTTGGAACTAGAGGATGACATATTGCACCCTCAGATTTCTCCTCTTAGAAGAGGGTTGCATTAAAATCGCATCCTACAATTCATGCCTCATTTAGGTCCTGCCTTATAAAAGCGCTCAAATTTTCCCATAGTTATGCCTTGCCTCTCTTTGAAGAAGGGCTACAAACATTAGAGAGAATCACCTTAGCATTCTCCTGCATGCCTACTAACATCACATGAAAGGTTTGTTGAGTACAAGTCAAAACTGACCCTTTCTAACACAATTCATCCCATAGCACTGCTAGACCCCTCCATTGCACCTACTATGGCCATTGCTTATCCTTTCACTCATGTGCAATAACTGTTTGTAGAGTTTATCCATGGTTCTTGTCTGGATTTAGTTTGCTGAATGAGCAATATGCCCAAGACATTTTCCTCATCAAACCACTAATTGCTTTACTAAGCAATGCTTGTTAGTTGCATTCAAGCTCTTGATAGGAATTCTTGCGTAGGTGGCCAACTCCTTGCAGCTTGTGGAAGTCGAATAGTAAAGATAGGAACCCAAATAATCACTGATTCCCATCATCACACTCTATCTACAGAACACTTTGGGGCAACTTGTATAAGTGAATCCACAATGGTGCATTCTTCAAAAGTTATATTTGCAGATCAAAGCTTAGAGATAGACTTGCAAGAAGATGGTTGAACTACCCATAAATGATAGGCCCCCTTCAAGAACTTTTTCCCTATCTTCCTTGACTAGAAGGTGATATGTATGAAACCTAGTAAAATAATTAATGATCAGTCGAGGGTAGTTTGACTATTGTTGTCCAACTCAATATTTGACTTGATCCATTGATGATCATATACCAATCAATTTGGCAATGATCACTTTCCTTTTGAATTCCTTGATCGAAGGACCTAACAACCTATTTGGAATGAAGATGTTTGGGGTATCTTTAGAAACATTGATTTTCACATTCTATTTTGAAACTTGATGCAAAATCTCCTTCTCAAATGAAATCTTCTCTTCCTCCAAAGTTTATCTGCCACTTCAATTAATTTTCCCAACTCCTTGATTTTTTCTGGGGCACCATCTAGTTTGAAAGAAGATTGTTTTGCTGCCCCTTCCACATCACCACATCTGCTAAGTGATTGTTTGTGCTTTGGCGTCTGCTGCCCTTGCCTGCACCCTCCTAACTGCCTTGACTTTGCCACCCAAAACCCTCGGTTTTGATCCTTACTCACTTTGAAATTGCTATTCTTAGTCTCCTGCCTTGTACTCCTTTTGCTGCTGCTTAGCTTTTTTTCACTTTCTGCCATCCCTGTTCAAATATATATGATTTAAATTAAGAATAAAATAATTATACAATGGTTCCGTGACTTAAAAAAATATAAAATGTTTAGAATAAAAAGCTAGCATTTTAAAGTTAAGAAGTAAATGTCCACAGTAATAAAGATCAGTTATGTTAATATTTAACAATCATTGTCATGACATAAACAGATAAAGTTTAAACCATAGTTACTATTTTAAAATATGATACAATAGTACTTAGAAGTAGCTACATATGCGTGTGTGAATGCACATTGATGTTAATGATATATCCAGGCCATATGGTTAATTAGTGTTGGGATTAGGTGCCATACACTTTGCAATTTCAGATATTCTTATTGTAATTTGTATCAATTTGTATTTGACAAGTTGCAAGAAGCACTTAATGTTATGGAAGTCAAATGCAACTTTCAATCAATTGATGAACTTTAGTACATGTAGACATCAATCTATTTTTATTTTTTCTCTTCTTACTAGTACCTCTTTGGGTATCTATTAGAAAATTTTGGCTAGAAAAAACTACATTACATGTCTATTAGTGTACTTATTTAATTCTTTTAGCTCTTGGCAACCTGATATTAGCTCTGTTATTGTGAAACATTTATGCTTGTTATACCTTTACATGTTCCCCAAAAAAACTGTAAAAGACTGTGGGACTTGGTTCATCATTTACGATCTTCTGACTTTATACTTTGAGTTTTGATATTGATAAAACATTCTCCTCTTGCTGGAGGCAAGGGTAGTTTTTAAGGTCTCTCTCTTTCTGTAAAAGCATAGCAAATTTCATTGAACCTAGAAAAAATATTTTAAAATTCAAAGGTGGGTTTTTAATTAAAATGCTGATGTGAAATATAATTATCTATTGGTAGGCTCCATTTAATTATACAACCTGCTTTCAATTTATTGATTAGTTTAGAATTTGGTTGTCTTTGCTATAAAAGCTGTTGGAGAACCTTCCTATATGAGTTATTGGGATGCATTGTTGCAGATGAACTCTTTGGATTCTCTACTCAAGGTCTGCCACCTAGTTGACACAAGCGAAGTGTTTCTTTTGTCTGCTTATGAAGCTCAACGATTTGATACAAGCATTCTGTCTGGTCATACCATTGCAGACCTTGGTTGTGAGCCCATTTTGCACATGAGGCAGTTTCAGGTGAATCCCGAATGACCTATTACATGGCATGTCCATTGATGTTATTGTTTCCAATTTTGCATTATTCGTGATAGTCCATGCTAGAGACATTTGTTTTCCATTATCTTGTATTTGATTGGAGCAATTGGATTTTTTGCAGTCAAGCAGAAGGCTGCCGGATAAACTTGTACATCAAGTACTCAAAAGAAACTGTGAGTGAAGGGATTGCCTGTTGGCAGTTTCTAGGCAGATTCATTTTTGACATGCTGCTTTATTTCCGGCCATTTTTCTTTTGAAGTTTCAACCTTGTCTCTATGGTTGAAATGCATCTCTAGAAGAGGTTCTTTCATAATAAAAACCGAGTTCTTATGGTTCTGAAGGGTAATTCAAGTTATCCTGGCTGCAGTAACTGAATACAAATCACTTTTACTGCATTGAAGAAAATAATGGAGCTCTGAAATACATGGGCCTCATGGGTGCCCATTTGCATTTTTCAATATACTCCATCAATGTAAAAGGGTTTAGGAAAATACATGGGACTTGGAAATTTTTGTTCTTCAATAACTTGGTCATTACAATGTATATCATATTTTTGACTAAATATCATGTGGAGGGAAAGTTGGAGTTCCGAGATGTCATTGACAAATTTGGAGTTACAATACTGATATGATCTATTATTAAGAATAGATAGATGTGAAAAATTGAAAAATGTGAGGTGGGTCGTGATACTTCAGTGCAACTTGAATTTTTTAATTGAGAACCATTTGAAATTACTGTTCAAGTTCTTAAGTTGGCATTTGATTTTCATATTATAAGTGTAGTTAAGGGAGGCGTATCTTTCAATTCGGGGAAATTTAGATACAATTATTTCACTTTCTTATTTAATAGTTGGTCCAATGATCTATTTCTTGTTTTATTGTGCATTGAACTTTGGTTTATTAAATTGTCACGACTCAGAACAGATTGAGAGGCAAGTTGACGTATGGTTTAATGTTTCTCTGATCGATATTCCTTATGCCAGTTATAAAAGATTGGTATTTCTTTTCCTATCTTAGGTTTGCATATAGATAATATCTATGTAATTTCTGAGAAAATATATTTCCCAGCTGAATTTTGCAGCGACCATGGCATTTAAGATTGGATTACTTGTCAAATATACATTTTAAAAGTTATTTTTGCATTGTAGCCTTTGGGACCATGCGCACACACACATCCATGCCTAGTCGGATGGACGTGTACATGCACATGTGCACACTTTTGCTCACACAAATGTTAAAAACATGTTTACAATGAAAAAGCTAGCATTTTAAAGTTGACATTATAACATAACACCCCATCCCCCATGCCACTCTCCTGACAAAAGGCACCGACGAAAATACTTGACGGACCACGCCGACGAGCATTTAGGTGCTTGCCGTTTGGAGTGCCGCCACTTGTCCCGTCATCAGGAAAATGTGGCAGCGTCGACGGGTTTTCATAATCATAATTTGGAATGGACAAAAAGCCCAAAACATCGCCATTTTCGACATTCACATTTTGGTAGTTGCTAGAGAGTGCAAAAGGGAGTTGTAGGTGTTCAGAGGCAGCGACCACTCTCTCTACCAAAACACATTTGATAGGCAGGAGCAGCTAGCTAGTAGGTATGTATATTTGCCAGAAATATATGCCATTTTGCCATTCTGCCTAGGAACTGTGAAGAATTGAATGACTATTCGTTGCGAAGATGGGTTTTCATTGATGGGAAAACAAAGGGTTTTCTTTGCGAAAAGGGGTTTTCATTTGAAATGTAGAGTTGTTTACGTGTTTTTGTGTTGAGAGTTTTTAAATTTTACCATTTTAATGTTCTCACAACACAAAACTTTAACCGACAACCCATTGCAGAAATGAGTGAAATAACTGAATAATGTTTAGAGAAACCAGAAACCATGCAAAATATATAACCAAGTTGGAAAACATAATGTGGGTTCAGCAATGAAATGATATATTTTTTAAAATCACATAAAGCCCATAATGTTGTCATTATCGACATTCTCATTTTGAAGGTTGGTGGCGAGTTGGGAAGGGAGTTGTAGGGGTTCAAAGGCCGAAGCAAAGTGACCATTCTCCCTACCAAAACACATGTGATAGGTGCGGGTAGCTAGCTAGTAGGTATGTATATCTGCCAAAAATATAGGCCATTTTCCCATTTTTCCTAGGGACTGTGAAGAATTGAACTACTATTCATTGCGAAGATGGGATTTCGTTGACGGGAAAACAAGGGTATTGTAGAGGGTTTTACAACATTGTGTGGGTTGGAGGTTTCATAAATTATTTACTCACTTCCCACTGTGTTTTCCAACTTGCAATCATACTGTGCATGTATATTTGGATCATATTAAGAAATTGAAACACAATTTTTACTTTGCGTAAAACTTGTTATAAATTTTGAAGCTTCCTTTCATTACATTTGTAGTGTCTAAATAACAAAAACTTTTCAAGACATTCACATTGTTCTATAAAATTCTAGGTTGGAAAACATTGGATGTTATAAAACTTGTAACCCACATACTATTCTAAAACCCTTTATAAGTAACAACCCAATTGCTAAGTTACCCCTCACCTCAATTTGGTATGATTTTTGGTTGTCTTTAGAACCTTTTGTGAATTAGATGGTAAGAATGTAATGCAATTGGAAAACACTAGGTATTATGAAACCTGCAACCCACATAGTGTTGTAAAACCTTGTAGATGTAACAACCCAATTGGTTAGTCACCACATGCACCTAAATGTACGTTAGCGTGGCTTGTCAAGTCTTTCTGTCGGTGCATTTTGTTGGGAGAGTGGCATGGGGGATGGGTGTTATGTTATAATTTCTATGCATAGGTGCGTTTTGAACATACTGAATGAAATAAATGAAAAACCACATTGTGTTTTCCAACCTGCAATTATATTTTGCATTTATTTATAAATCATATGAGGAAATTGAAATGCAACTCTTAGTGTAAGTGAGACTTGCTTTAAATTGTGAATGTGAATGAACTTCACTACATTCTTACTATCTACAAAACTAAAGGTTTTCATTAGACTCATGTTGTCTACATATAATTTTGCCAAACTAATAACTTGTAATTTTCTTGTGGCACACTGCACCAAAGTTGTCTTGTCCATCAAAACCTATTCAAGAACTTCTCTAACATTATTATCCTTTTCAAAGAGAGTACAAAAGTAATTTGAATAATCTTGCTCTTGAAGCAAAATGTTTAATGCATTTCGAATCAGTGTTCACCAAACTTGGGCTAAATCCTCTTTTATCTCTTTCAATTGAAATGAGGAAAGCAGAGTTAGCCAAGGTGTGGTGATAATTGAGTGGAATGCATTAAAAGTTGCTTCAAGAGCAAGAATATTCAAATTACTAGGTACTCTTTCTGAAAAGGATAATAAGTTAGGGAAGTTAGAGACAAAGTTCGATGGACAAGACAATTTTTGGTGTAATGTCATAGGATAATTACAGGTTATTAGTCTGGCAAGTGACACTTATGAAGCTTAAAAAATAATAGATAAAGCGGTTATTATAGTTCATAATGGAAAATATACTATTGTGTTGTAGAAGTTGTTCATGATAGAATTTACTTGTTCAACTCCACCCATAGTAGCATCTCTCACTTTCTTTGCCTGTACAAATTCTTGTGCAATACAAAACCTCTTCAGATTGTCCAGTTGTGCATTGCCATTTTCCCTTTGCATATACTGCACATGCACCCTGCTTGACTTCTCAAGAGCATGGAGGATGTTTTCAATCAATACATTATCTATCTCACTCACTCTGCTCTGCTTCTTTTCAAGTGTTTTTAGAGAAGATTCCTTTTTCATTCCATGCATTCTAGTACTTACTGCCTCCATTTTGCATTACCATTTTCCCATTTCATATTGTGCACATGCTCCTTCGTCAACTTCTCAAGAGCAGGAATAGTCTCTCCAGTCAATACATTATCTATCTCATTCACTTTGGTTTGCTTCTTTTCAAGTGTTTTTAGAGAAGATTCCTTTTCCATTACATACTTTCTACTACCTGCTGCTCGAGTTTTGCGTTGCCATTTGCCCATTGCGCATACTGCACACACACCTTTCTCAACTTCTCAACAACATGGAGAATCTCTTCACTCAATACATTATCTTTTATCTATCTCATTCAATGTGGTTTGCATGAAATTTGAAGGGGATCTTCATTACATTCTTACTGTGTACTAAAGAAAAATTCTTCATTACGTTCATATTGTCTATATGTAACTGCATGTTGGAAAACATTGGGTGTCTAATCAAATTGAGCTGAGTGGTGACAAACCAATTGGGTTCTTACTGTGTTAATCATAAAAGGTTTTGATTACTTTCATATTGTTTTGTAAAATTCCATGTTGGAAAACACTTGGTGTTATAAAACTGATAACCCACATACTGTTCTAAAACCCTTTACGAGTGACAACTCAATTGCTTAGTCACCCCTCACCTCAATTTGGTATGTTTTGTGTATTCCCCACTTGCAACTCCTCCCTGTGCTCTTCACCCTTTAGGTTCAAGCATGCAAAATGAAATAACTCATAACAAAAAGTGTTTTCCAACCTACAATTATTTTGTGCATTATCATATTTAAACACATGTTCTCAAAAAACAATACTTATTACAATTTGCAATGAATGCCTTAAGTCAGCTTGCAATCCCTGTGGGTGCACAAAATCTAGAGAAAGGGATACCTTCTCGTGCAAGTCACTAGGCTGATAAATTTTATGGTGAAACTCCTACCCGCAACAGGGGAAATTCAATTTGACAGCGCTGCTATCTCCTCACTTTTGTTGTCATAATGTTTCCCCCTGTCAATCAGTTTCGTCACTTTTACCCCTCATCTTGGAAGGCCTTGCACTATGCTGTCCCATCATGCTATGTATGTTTTTATGCTTTTTTTGTGTGTTACATGCCTATGGGAGATGTGTTTTATTGGGAGATTATCTGCTATTTTTTGGTCAATCAAGGTGATCACCAAGGTTTTCATTGACTTCTTAACCTTTATTCTTGCATAATTGATGCACACTGTGATTTGCAACCAATGTGTCTTGCAATAATCTGTATTTTTTTAGTTGTCTATACAAGTAATGATATAAACAAAAGTTTGACAGTGGTATGTGGTATCTTTCTTGTCTATCTTCTCTGCCATTATTGATTATGCAAATTATTGCCTCTTTCATATGCCAAGAGAGATGAGTTTTTCATATATCCGAATGAATGTTCAGTGCTTCACAGTTCCAATAGAATGGAAAAATGACAGATATAATTGTTGATATATATTACTAGTGTTAGCGATAGGTTAAATTGGAAATTAAATTCCCATTGTACAGTTTAATATGTTTGTTTATTGTCTGTACAAGTTGGCATGTTGCATTCAACACAACATATAATCCAATATTGGTGAAGTTTGGGATAAGATGAATTCTTTGTAGCACCAAATGTCTTTAATTTTCCAATTTAATCTATCGCTAACACTTGTCTTTCTTCCAGGTGGTTGATATAGGTGAGGAAACAAAATTGAATAAAACAAGGGCAGGTGGATTGAGAAGGATGCTTCAAGAGACGTGAAGCTTCTGCATTAAATACAAGTGATTCTAGCTGTCATAGTTTGAATTGCAAGTCTATTGTACAATTAAATTTCCAAAATTTATTTTGCATTTAGAATTTTTGATTTATTTATAGATGAGATGCTTAGTGTGGGGAATACAAACAATTTGCAGTTTAATTTAAATAAAATAAATGTTACATTATTGTGTGCATATTATATCCTAAAATTTTATGTGAATCATGTTTCCTCCTTGAAGTGTGAGTGTTACACCGGAAATGCTTAAAGCATCATTGAAGGGTGATACTGCATCCTTTTAATTATCCTCATAATTGATTTGTGTTAATTTTAGGATGATTTCTCCAACACTACATCGGTATGATTTATCTCCCAAAATAGAATAGGAACCTTTGGATCCTTGGTAATTAGATCAGATATATTTGCAAAAGAAAATAATATTTATCATTTTACATTAGAGTATTTCTCCATTTAAATCATGTACCTTTGTTTTGTTGTGAAGCATCATTGCATAGTTGGGTTTCATAAGGTTGTGATTAAGGAACATTGTTATTGTAATTGTTTTTACTTATTATAATATACCATACAAACTACAAAGGCAAGGCCAAAATAACACACAAATGGCCATTAGGCTTCCCAAATTTTGTAATGGAATTGTTGTTCTATAAACACAATGCAAAAGTTCCGTAAACACAATGGGTTTTGCAATGTAGAGGCCTCTTTACAAATATGAGTATTCCTTGTTGCTCATTTGGAGCTTTAGAAACACAATGTGTTGTCAATTGTGTAGACACTTATGCCATGATGGATGCAGCTAATCTCCTGACAAAATGCACCTATGTACATACAAAAATGCATAAAACCATACATAAAAACATATATAGAAACATACATAACATGATGAGATGATGTAGTGTGGGGCCCACCAAATGGGGGATAAAAGTGACGAAACTGACAGATGGGGGCAAACATTATGGTGATAGAAGTGAGGAGATAATAGCACCATCATGTCGGTTTTCTCGCCTTTTTCTAGACGATAAAATTGGGTCTCATGGCTTGCATGAGAAACTATTATTTTTAGAGCTTTTTTTGTCCCGACAATTGGAGGCGAACTAACATTTGCATTTTCCATTTCAAGAAAGGCGGAAAACACTCTGCATGTTTAGTCTGCATGTTGAAAGCTGAAGGTTGGGGCACACGTGGAGGAGTTGGAGGAGAAAACCGACCAAATCGAGGTGAGGGGTACTAACCAATTGGGTAGCAGAGGGTTTTACAACACTGTGTGGGTTGCTTGTTTCTTAACACCTAGGGTTTTCCAACATGATTTTTTACAAAAAATGAAGTGCCTACTATGAAGTACACTATGTATTAATAGTTGATAGAGTCTGCATTTAATGAGACATTTGCTATTTGATAAAATAGAACCCCATCTATATGTTTGTATATCTGCATTTCAAGACAAAGCTTGGGTATAAGTAAAGGCAGGCTTCAAAACACATTGTGTTTCCCAACTTGTACTACACAACGCTCACCACTATCAACAAGTTTATTCATTATTGCCAATAATGGTAGGAAATTGGTGTTCTTGCTATTTGTAATGCACACCTACATATACAGGCTTAAGAACCACAAGGGCTTGGGTATGTTATGATGTGGAGGTTGACAAATGCAATGTGTTATGAAGCATGCAATTTTTTATATCAAATAGGTTGTGCAGGTTTAAATATCTATCCTGAAGCTTGGTCCATGCCATTAAGTGTAGTTGAAAAACGACATCATGTTTTCAAACCTTGTATCTATGTGAGGACATTCAAAGTTGAACATGTAACAACCAAATTGGTTAGTTAGACATGAGCTCAATTTGGACAATTTTCCTCATTTGTGATAGTTCTGGACTGAACATTAAAACTATAAAATTACAAAACCATCCACAGAAAAGCACATAATGAACTCTGCATATTAAATGAAAACCCCTTTTTACAAGGAAAAGCCTTGGAAACCTATCAATGAATACCACTTTTTGTAATGAATATCCGTTCAATTCTTCAAAGTCCCTAGGTAGAATGAAAAAATGGCTTATATTTCTGGTAGATTACATACCTGCTAGCTAGCTACCCGCATGTCAAATGCATTTTGGTAGGGAGAGTGGCCACTCTACTTTGACCTTTGAATGCCTGCAACTCCCTTCCGCGCTCCCCAACGACCTCCAAAATGTGAATGTCGAGAGTGGTGATGTTTTGCACTTTTTGTCCATTCCAAATTATGATTTTTAAAACACGATGATGGTTATGATGTATCTGACATGCATTTTTGTAGGGAGAATAGCCTCATCCAATGGCCAAAAGCTAATCTCCCTACAAAATATAGTAAAATCAAGCTATCATCCTTGAAAAAATGTATGCCTTGGACATGATAACATAATTAGACATGTCTTATCCCTGAAAAAGGGAAATACATTATCATGTGCAAGCCATGTGGTTTTATAGGGAGATCACCTTTTGCAATTGGACATCGCTATTCTCCCTATAAGAATGCATGCCAGAGGCATCATAACATACAAAAACACATTAAAACATACAAAAAATCATACACCTCATGATGGGACAACATAGTGCGAGGCATCCCAAGATGGGGGATAAAAGTGACAAATTTGGAAAATGGGAGGAAACATTACGATGATGGAAGTGAGGAGATAATGGTGATGTTAGATCATTTTCTTGCCTTTTTTTGATTGTGACACCGTGGCGAGAGTTTGACCATAAAACTTGCTGGCCTGGTGGCTTCCAAGAGAAGCTATGTTTTTCACTGAATTCTGTGCACCCATGGGCATTAGAGGTGGACTAACATGAGTAAGACCTGCGTTCTAAATTGTAATAACTATTGTTTTTGAGATGTGTTCAAATATGACATTGCACAAAATAATTGGAGGTTGGAAAACACTCTACGTTGAGAGTTCTTTCATTCTACACATTGAAATTTGAAGGTTTGAGAGCACAGGGTGGAGTTGTAGGTGGGGGATATATAAAACTATCTAAATTCACCTGAGGGGTTTCATAACACCTAGTGTTTTCCAACTTGAAATTACACATTGTTGGCCTTGTCGTTGCACCAAAAGGTCAACCTATCAATGCCCGATACAAGTGTCATATAAGATCCATGGGAGGTGGTTAAACCATATCATGAATCACACGGTCAACACTGGATGAGGGGTGGAAGTGCCGAGCTTCCAACAATCCCCCCTAGTGCGACCATGGGATTCAAACTTGCAACCCAACTATGATACAAATTGTAATAAAACTAATCATGAGTTCACAACTTGACATCAAGATCTTCAGATGATACCACTGGAGAGCTCTTGAAAAACCCACATAAAATTGTTTATATTGGGAAATTAGGGTTTGCATCAAAATGAATTAATCAAAGTGATGAACCACTAAATTTCCCTATAAAACACTCAATTATGTGTATGATAAGATGCAAATAACAATAAAAAATGATACCTAACTGTTATAGCAACTATGAGGGAAGTTTTTAGAGCATAAAAAGTTGTGTACCTTGTGAAAAACTTGTTTTTAGGCTACAAAGGACTCATTCGCCTTCAATGGTGAATGGGTCCCTGTTTGGGTTTCTGAAACTGAGATCAGGGTCTTGTTCCTTGATGTATGCACTCTCAAAATCCCAATTATTAGTTTCTGGAAGTCTGTAGATAATTTTGTAGCTTCAAATCTTTAATTTTGCACTTTAGATGACAACTTTTGCAACTTTGACAACTTTGACAATTTTGCTCCAAACTTGCTCCACTTGATCTTCAACCTGTAAATCTATAAATACACATTCAAGGGAAGAAAAACTTTTTGTTTGTTAATGAATGGAGGTTTTCCTTAGTCAAAATCCTTGTAGGTAATTTAACCAAATGATGAAATAAAGGAATGAAGCATGAAACATGAAATAATGTGATTGATATCACCTTGGATGATGTCTTGTAACACAAATATGCAATCTAACATGTAGTGGCCTTGAAGAATGTAGATCTTGGATCCTTCAATATGATGTGAACAATGCTTGCAAGTAGATCTTCAATGCTACATCCACTACTTTAGCTCAACAACATGCATGAATGCATCAAACCCTTGTCATAATGAAATGATCTTGAATTGCTACAATAAACTCTTGAAATCTATCTTGAAATTCCTTGAAGATGCTCTTGAAATGCTCTATAATGCTCTCTTGAAGTTTCTAGGATGTCTCATAAAAGTGCTAGGAGAAACAATGTGAGTTAACCCCTTATTTATACTAAATTAGGAGATTAACCCCGAAATTCAAACAATTAACACAAAATATGGAAGTAAACTTTATTAAATTCTTTCTAGAATTAAATTTGAAAAGGGGCTCCTCATTAAGGGAGGACCCATTCACCACATAGGGCGAATGGGTCCTGGCTCAATTTTCTAGGACCTAACCTGGGGGATGGGAAGATAATTAAAAACTATTTTAGAATCAACTGATAAAGGGGGGTCCTATTAAGGGAGGACCCATTCCCACCTAGGGCGCATGGGTCCTAGCACCACTTTCTAGGACCTAATTTTTCCCAATTCAATATTATCATGGGTGTTGGGAAAGATCTTCAGGAGGTGTCATAAATAAGGTTTAAATTTGAATTAAAGGGGCTTAATTACTCCAGTTACCCACAATTAATTAAGACCACCCTAGATAAATGTGAAAGTTCTTTACAACACTTTACAACACCTAAATAAGGTACAAATTTAAATACATTTTATTAAGAAGGGGCCCATTAAACTTCATTAAGTAAATAAATCCTAGAAAATTGTGAAAGTGTGTTACAACACTTCACAACACCTTTGTAAAGGACCAATTAAAGCATTTTTTAATAAAATAAAGGTCCTAAAATGATGTGAATGTGTACAACACATTACAACACTACTCCAAGACACCATTAATTAAGTTTTAATGTCAATTATCAAACCAAGTAAGGGAAAAATGCCACTTTTTCCATTACTACACAAATATGAAACTTGTTTTCTCCTCTGACCTCTAGAAGTAACCTCTATAAAAACATGACAACACTTCATGACAACTCGACATATTTGGAGCAACTTTACAATATTTGTAAAACGAGCTCTTCTCTCCATCACACATTACCAACTCTTCCAGAATTTAATCCACTGAGCTCCATGATGTCAAAAGGTGTCATTGATGTATGATGGAGAGAAGAGCATGTTTTTCAAATGAGAAAGGTATGCTCCAAAGATGCAAAGTTGTCATGTTTTAATAGGGACCTCTATAAAAAAATGAAAATTGGGCATCTTTAGAGCAACTTTGCAATATTTGCAAAATAGACTCTTCTCTCCGTCATACATCACCAAATCTTCTAGAATATGATCCATTGAGCTCCATGATGTCAAAATGCGTCATTGATGTATGCCAGAGAGAAGAGAATTTTTTGAAAATGAGAAAGGTATGCTCCAAAGATGCAAAATTGTCCTGAAACATTGTCATGTTTTTATAGAGGTTACTTCTAGAGGTCAGAGGAGAAAATAGGCTGCATATTCGATGTGGGTTTTTTGAGAGCTTTCAATATCATCTATAAATATTGATGTCAAGTTGTGCACTCATGATTGATTTTATTATAATTTGTATCAGAGCCAGGTCATGGGTTCGAATCCCATGGTCACACTAGGGGGGATTGTTGGAAGCTTGACGCTTCTGCCACTTAGTCAGTGTTGACCATGTGATTTGTGATATGGTTTAACCACTTGCCATAGATCTTATTTGATGCTTGTATCGAGAATTGAAAGGTCAAACTTTTGGTGCAACGACAAGGCTAGCACACATAGATAGTATGAATATAATGACAACGTTTTCGTTACTTACACAGTAAGAACCCAATTGGTTGGTCACACCTTAGGTGAATTTGGATACTTTCACGTATCCCCCACCTACAATTATATTGACATCATGAATGTATTGGAAGCCTTTTGTTTCATAAATGGTAAGACTGTAATGAAGTTCACCTTCAAAATGTATAACTCTTAGTTACAGTATAAATTGGATTTGCATTTCTTCGTATGATTGAAACAAAGAAATGCACAAAATAATTGCAGCTTAGAAAACAAAATGTGGGTTGTCAGTTGTTTCATTCTTCATGTTTAAATCTAAATGGTTGAGATCACGAGGAGGAGTTGCAAGTGCGAGATACATAAAACTAACCAAATTGACTTGAGGGGTGACTAACCAATTGGGTTGTTATGTGTAGAGGGTTTTACAACACTATGTGGGTTGCAGGTTTCTTAACACCTAGTGTTTTCCAATTTCATTATTTTTTTGCTATCTATAAAGCAAAAGGTTCTCAAGGAAATCTCAAAACATACCAAAAATTGAGGTGAGGGGTGACTGACCAATTGGGTTGTTACTTGTAAAGGGTTTTAGAACAATATGTGGGTTGCAGGATTTAAACACCCAATGTTTTCCAACTTGGAATTTCACAAAATAGTATGAATGTCTTGAAAAGATTTTGTTATTTAGACAGTATGAATGTAATGGAAGGAACCTTCAAAATTTACCACAACTATTAGTTATGGTAAAAATTTCAATTCAGTATCTTCATTTGATTGAAAAATAAATGCACAAAATAATTATAGGTTGGAAAACATAGTGGGTTGCAAGTTATTTTATTTTGTAGGTGAGGGATACATAATTGAAACCAAATTGAGCTGAGGGGTGACTAAATAATTGGGTTGCTATGTGTATAGGGTTTTACAACACTATGTGGGTTGTAGGTTTCATAACACCATCTCTTTTCCAACTTGCAATTTTTTTGACAATATGAATGTAGTGAAAACCTTTTTTTATTTAGATAGAAAGAATGTAATGAAAGGCACCTTCAAAATTTATCACAAGTATTAGGTAGACTAAATATTTCATTTCAAATTCCTCTTATGATTGAAAAAAGATATGTTTGCTTACTATAGATGGTGCAATAAATTTTGGAACTTTAACTATCTGTAACACTTGCAGCTGTTTTACATTATACAACCAACTAGGGATGCAAACTTTAAAATGGAAAGTGCTTCGTACAATGAAAAATGTTGTTGAGATGGTTGACACACCTAACAGGGTGTGTAGTGGCACATCTCCTTCGAGATGGTCATGTTCGATAGACATGCAAGTAAGATCTGCTAATTACAAGACGATCAAATGTTTAATTTTAATCTTTGACAAATAGTTATGATGTTGACTAGAAAGTGGGAATGTTTTAATCAGGAGGAAACAACCATTTTCTAGAGGATGTCCCCTCATTTTAGGAGAACATTGAACACTGAGGCAATGACGTGTTTAGTAATTGATTGTGAACTTCCAATTATCCTTTACTTCTAATGCGCCAATCAAAATGATTTACAATTTCATTTAGAAAATTTCATGTTTATTATGAACATGCTGATTTTGATAGTATATCATTCCTTCGATTTAGGTAGATAATCGAAGAGATGATCACACTCTTTCCATAGTCCATGACAAAGAGGAAGAGTGTGTAAAGGGCGACCCTAAGGATGAGGACAATGTGAATGAAGCACAAGGTGATGTGGAGGATGAAAAGGTAGATATAATAACTCAAT
Source organism: Sequoia sempervirens (assembly GCA_007258455.2). Classification (NCBI taxonomy): domain Eukaryota; kingdom Viridiplantae; phylum Streptophyta; class Pinopsida; order Cupressales; family Cupressaceae; genus Sequoia; species Sequoia sempervirens. Next base: position 293,520,962 of record VDFB02000003.1, on the reverse strand, counting down.
AAATAAATTGCATCATTTGGATGTGTGTATATGTTGTGCATTCAATTTATTTTAATATCAAATATATTAAGCTATTTTCTTTTTTGAATTTTCTGTGTAGGTTGTTGTTGAATACAAAACAAAAGTGGAGAATGTGAGATACATATATTACTGTATTTTAGAACAATGTACGAGAAAATTTCATGATTGTAAATTGTTCAACATGCATAGGATTCAGGATCACCACCGTCCTTTTGTTATGCCACAAAAGCATGGCCAAAGTGTGTCAAGGGGGAACCAAAACTCCCCCCTCCTCCCCTTGAAAAATTGAAAAAGTTATCTTACAAAAGAAAGTGGATAATATGGAGTACGAATTGAAGCTACAACATAATATCTAGTAGAAGTGTGTTATTGAAAGGGTCTATAGAAATTATGGTAAACAAAGCTTCCGTCTACTTCCTAAGGAAAGGATGAGGTGAAGAAGCAAATGGCATTATACAATAGTGAGGAGAACAGGGAGAAAAGAAGGAAAATAATATTGCTGTTGTAGATGAAAAAGAGAAAGGGTGAAATGGTAATGTGGAATTGAACTGTGAGATCTAAATTTTGGTTGGTTCATTTTTTCTATTTTGATGCATACAAGGTTCACTTAACGTTAACTTACATGACATGACATGGTGATTTTTGACAAGCGGTTATTGGACCCAAGCAGAGTATTGTTCATTTGGAAGAGGAAGTTGTGCCCACGAAAGCACAAGATGATGTTGTTCCTCCCAACCCAACGTCTAACATTGAGAAGGAGTGTACACGGTCAAAAGTTTCAAGGCACCCTCACATGAAGAAATGTGAATAAACGATGATTTTAAAATCTTTTGTTTAATTTTTTTTGATTATTTTAATGAATTGGTTGCATGCACATGAATTTTATTTGATGTTTCAATTCTTGTTATTACAAGGAAAGGATGAACAATGAAGTGATGGCCTCAAATAGGGTACTATTGATTTGGAAGACAAAGCAGTTCCCATTAAAGAACAAGATAATTTTGTTCCTCCCAACCCGATGTCTAACATTGAGGAGTGTACATGGTCATAAGTTTCAAGGCACACTCACATGAAGAAATGAGAAAAAATGATGATTTCAAAATCTTCTATTTAATATTTGTTTTGATTATTTCAATGAATTGGTTGCATACATGTAAATTTGATGTGACATTTCAATTCCGGCTATTACAGGGAAAGGATGAATAATGAAGTGCTAGCCTTGAGCAAGGTACTATTGATTTAGAAGATGAAGTAGTGGCCATGAAAGCACAAGATGATGTTGTTCCTCCCAACTCGACATCTAACATTGAGAAGAAGGACCATACACTGTCAAAAGTTTCAAGGAACCCTCACATGAAGAAACAAGAACAAACGGTGATTTCAAAATCTTCTATTTAATGTTTATTTTGATTATTTCAATAAATTGGTTGTGTGCATGTGAATTTTATTGACATTTCAATTCCTGCTATTACAAGGAAAGAATGAACAACGAAGTGTTTTCCTCGAGCAGGGTACTATTGATTTGAAGACAAAGTAGTGGCCATGAAAGCACAAGAAGATGTTGTTCCTCCCAACCTACCATCTAACATTGAGAAGAAGGATCGTACATAGTCAAAAGTTTCAAGGTGCCTTGACATGGAGAAACTAGAAGAAATGACAATTTCAAAATATTCTATTTAATGTTTGTTTTGATTATTTCAATGAATTGGTTGCATGCATATGAATTTGATGTGAAGTTTCAATTCCTGCTATTACATGGAAATGATGAACAATGAACTGCTAGCCTTGATCTTATTGGTGATGTGGTTGCAATGAAACTGGGAGGTCAATAATAAAGATGGACATGGGGATGGGGAGAGCACTGGCTTGCAAGTGGGACAGGGTAATAAAGATGGACATGGGAATGGGGAGAGCGCTGGCCTACAAGGGGGATATGGCAATAATGACAAACATGGAGATGGGGAGAGCATTGGCCTGCAAGTGGGACAAGGTAATAAAGATGGACATGGGGACATGGAGAGCATTGGCCTACAAGTGAGATATGGCAATAAAGATAGACATGGGGATGGGGAGAGTACTAGTGCACAATCTATATTGGTAATTGACACAACACACTTGTATGCTTCTGTTCCAATTTATTTATGAATCATTTAATATGTCTTGAATTATGATTTATGTTAATGATATTTCCATTGCAACCAAATCCTGTCGATGAGGAGATGATAGATACTAAGGGCATCACTTTTAAGGTCAATGATCATGTTGACCTTTGGTGGCAGTGTAAACTGGTTGGCAAAGGCATTGTAAATGCTATGATTAGAGATGCTCATTGTCACAACATTTGACTCCCACAAGGTTGTGTGAGAGTAAATGTTATTAAGACCATTGATGGTGACTATACACTACCTTATCCTTGTGCTTTCGTAGAGATTGTCAAATAATGTCTGGGAAACTTCACGATATGGAAGCTCTCTGACTTGAGGCCTTCTCTTCCAGAGGTACATATAAATGATTTCTTGATGCATATATCATACTACCTTATATTTGTTTCCATCCATATGTTAATTGTTCAAAGTGTTTCTTATAGGCTGAACATGTTCAAAGTGCAAAGGACAAAGCACAACCTCTCTAGAAATCTATTGTTTCACGTTCATCATCTATGAGGGTTTGTGGAATTGGAAGCACCCCTCCTGAAGTACACAATAAGCCAAAGAAACGTGCAATATATTATGAAGGCATGTCCTCAATTGCAAAGAATAGGCAACATAGGAGATTATGAGATAGGTTGACAATACTCATTGTGCATTGTGGGTTTCATCATTTGATTATTGAAAAATTATGGTGTAGACATATATTATTTTCATATGTTTGAACACTATGTTGTTATACATTTCATATTAGACCTTTCATTTCTTTATATAATTACATTATAAACAATGTGAAATAATTGTAGGCAATGACACTTGAAGTGTTATTGTTTATGGTAGCTTGCTTATAAATGAAAGAAAAAAGTTGACATGTAAATTGTTCGACCTCAACAAATTTGAATATAGTAGTCAATGGTATTAAATAGACTAATTGTATACATGGTATTCAATAGAGTATAGAAATAAATGTTATGTGTATGTATATGTATGCATCTATGTGGGTAATTATTTGTAGTGTTGGAAAACACACTATCCCCTATCAATTATTTCATTATGAAAAGTTTTTGTTCGTTACAACCAAGAATGTAATGAAGTCCAATTTCAAATTTTAGAACAACTCTTTGGTATAGTAAAAATGACATTTCACTTCCTCATTTGATTGGAACAAATAAAATGCTCATATTGTTTGCAGTGTTGGAAAACACATTGTCCCATGTTAGTTATTTTGTTATGAAAAGTTTTGTTTCATTATGATCAAGAATGTAATGAAGTCCACTTTCAAATTTTAGAACAACTCTTTGGTACAATAAAAATAACATTTCACTTTCCTCATATGATTGGAACAAATAAAATGCTCACATTATTTACAGTGTTGGAAAACACACTATTCCATGTCAGTTATTTCATTATGAAAAGTTTTGTTTCATTACAATCAAGAATGTAATGAAGTCCACTTTCAAATTTTAGAACAACTCTTTGGTATAGTAAAAATGGAATTTGGCTTTCCTCATCTGATTGGAACAAATAAAAAGATCACATTATTTGCAATGTTAGAAAACACACTATCCCATGTCAGTTATTTCATTATGAAAAGTTTTGTTTCGTTATGACCAAGAATGTAATGAAGTTCGCTTTAAAATTATAGAACAAATATTTTGTATAGTAAAAATAGAATTTCACTTTCTTCATCTGATTGGAACAAATAAAATGCTCACATTGTTTGCAATGTTGGAAAACACACCATCTCCTCTTAGTTATTTCCTCATGAAAAGCTTTTGTTTTGTACGTGTTGAAATGGATGTTAGTCACACACCAATAGGTAGATAAATTCTCATAGAGGTACAATGGGAACCTATCTTTCTTGAAAGACTCCAATGGGGAAACCTAAAATCTAAGGCAAACTTGGCTTGATCCCAAGGATCGTTTATGTTAGGTTTTGACACACTAGGTTCACCTAGGTTTCATTGTGATAATGCTATTAAACACGAGGGGTAAATGATCGATAATGATTTGCATACACTAGGAAGATAGAAACATAATCTCGGCCCGATCATTCAATAACTTCATGAAATCAAAAGATTTGCAACAATATTTCATGAAATTCAAATAACTTGCATACATTTTTAAGTAGATTTAGCATTAAACATTCAAAAATTTCATGGAATTGAAATATTTATCATAAAACTCCATGCATTTATCATTTTTGTAACATTTTCTAGAATATAAAACATCTATTCTAAAATAAAGCATAAAAAATTACTGAAAAGTAAAATTTCTCCCAAGTATTATCCACACATGCCTCAAGAAATAACCAACTAGAGAAAACCATTCCATATGTCACCAGATTGTTTCACAAATAGGCATAGAATGATGCAAGAGTTTAAAGAAAGGGGGATTATTTGCCACCAGATAGTGTCAGTATGCACCCTTAAATGAACTAGCACACCGTATTGTCTTTTAGGAACAATCAACTACGTATGATTTCATATAGGAAATAGTTTTGAAATTGGCTCTAATATTAGTTCATTTCTAATGAAACATACAATTTTTTAGTTTGGAATGGAACAAAAAATAGGAAAAAGAACAAAACTTGAATTTTTTTTGGTTCTTTGACATCCACAAATTTTGAACTTAAAAAATAAAATAAAGCAACAAACAACCTTTTATAGGAACAAGGCCCAAAAGAGTTTAAACTTAGACCCATCAAAGAGAACCAAAGGAACAAATTAAAATGTAGCACGTGGTAGGTGACAATTGTCATCAAAACTTTGTAGACAAAGTCACATATATTTTGACTTTTTCATCAGCAACAATATTCAAACTTCAGGCTCCCAGTCATGAACACTTTGCATAAAAATAAGATTGTCAACACATTTCAAACTTCTGAGATTGACCTTCTTCATCGAGATTGGGAACAAACCTACAAAATTCAATTCAAAACTATATTCGTACAAAAATCTTCTGACATCTAATATCCAACTATCTATTCTTCTTCATTGAACTCCAGTTCCAAAAACTTGTCTTCACCTCTCCTTTGCTAATACTCACAGAAAACAACCAACACTTGATGCATGCATTCTCCAAGAATGGCTTGGATCACTTTCTAGATGTCTTTATGCCTAGCATACTCTTCTGATACATGAATGATGTTTTCATTTTTTTGCATTATATCTGCCTCATATTTGGTCATAACATTCTTGCACTTTATGATTTCATCTATATCCTCCCAACTTAATGAGTAAACAGGATCCTTGTTCACCTTTTCAATCCATTCCTTGAAAGATTTTAATTCTTTGTCATCCTATGCTAAATTTTTGGGATCACAACTTTGTTGAGTTAGCATTTCAATATAGCTCTCATCTTTGTCCATCAACTTCTTGCATATCTCAGTGACCTTTTCACATCCCTTTACACATTGCAGCTAAGTGTCACTTTCCCAATTCATTTTTTTCTCCATTTCTCAAACACCAGAACTTATTGTTCTATGGTTCTATTCTTATTCACCAACTCTTAGACATATGTTTGAAGAAGAGCTTTGAGCTTTCACTTCTCTAGATCAGTCTGTGCTTGGTGAAATCAAAATTCACCTTCAAGCCTTCTAGAATTGTTGCACCAACAATATGCTTCCTTATGCTTCCCAATCGAATCCCTTATTAACTATTCCCCTTTCCTTACTAGGTATTCCATCCATTCTTTAAATACGCTTACCTTATGACGAAGCACCGTAATGGAATCTACTTACTCCTTACACATGAGCACTAGAGTCAGAGGCAATTCAATATGCTTTTGACCAGATTGGGCTAGTGACTTGATGAAATTATCTAGGTAAGCAATCCATTATTTTAACTCTCTTTTCTTCTATTTACTCTTCTATACCTTGACAAAATTTGTTTCTAAATTTACTTTCATCTCTTCTAATTCCTATCCCCATGATGAATGTCCTACATCAATTGTTGTCACCCTATAATCCCTAGGTGCTATTTCATGTTTTCTCTTATCTCTTATTAGAGTAGCTATTTGGAGAATTCTTCCTCCATATGTATTCCTTCTCACAACATGTCTTGTCTTTGCTCTAAATCTAGGCTTAGGGGTCTCTACTTGTATTAAAATTATGATATCTAGAGGCACCAATTCTACCTCCAACGGTGGAGCCATTTTCTTGACTAGCAGTCAAGTACTTCTTTCTATTCTACCTCTTCATTAAATTTCTTCGTTCCTGATGATTTACATGTTTAGGAACTTCCTCTCTTGAAATTTCAACATTACCTGTCACAACCCCCGAAATTTGAATACCCTCTATCCTCATTGGCATGGATTCTAGATTACCTTGGTTTTTCACTGTCTCTTCCTTTTTGAGACTCACATTTTCCTGTCCTGCCAAGTTCTTAGCATCAATCCTTGGAACATTATCTTCCTACTATTTAAAAAAAATAGGATTCTCATCACTTATTGGTTCACCTCCCAAGGTCTATGAGGACTCTAAATATTCATTCTTATCCCATTTTTTTCTTGATTTCTCAAAATTTTGCAGTTGTTCAACATTCTCTTTATTTCTTTCTTGTGGAAGCTAATAATCATTTGTATCTTTATTAATATTATCAATGGGGTTCTGACATGTAGTATCCTCTGATCTTCTTTCATCAATTTCTTCAGCGTTTCACGCTTTTTGAGTGAGTGAACCTCTTATTTCTCCAACTATTTTCTAACTTCTTCTTTAGTTTATTCAAGATCTTCCTTTTGAATTATAGGAGTCCCTCCTAGAGCTTGTCTCATTGCTGTATCGTATTGACTCAAGGTGGAGAAGTGAATATATCTACTACTTTTTGTGATATAGACCTTGTCTTAACACGTGTATGTGTTCTCATTCTCACCTCCTTGCCAGTCATAGAATGAGCTCTTGAATTTACTATGGAAGAAAATGTTGCCTTAGGCATCTCCATTATATTGGCTAGATTGGCCATAGTCTCTTTGCACTAAATAGATGGCATCACTGGAATTCTTCAACTTGAAGTATAAGGAATTTCCTCCTCATTTTCTCAGCTGCCTCTATTTTTCCAACCTTTCATTTCTTTTTAGTAGTCCCTCCATACGCTGACTCATCTTCTAATTGTTGATTTCTCTTGGCATTAGGCATGTATGTGAGCTCTATCCAAACTTGTTTCAATGCCTCAGTGTAACCATTGATCCAGTGCTGAGTGTATGTCAACACTTTCTTAGAAATCTCCTTAATGGCTACTATCTCCTTTGTATAATATAGGTCTGGGAAAGGTTCATCAAAAATATTTTCTATATCATAAACTGTATTCAATACATCTCCATTATTCATATCCAATTGCTTCAGAATATCATGGAGTACAAGAATCCTTGCTACTGTTAGTGGAAACCTATGGTATGACCACTTCCTTACATCATGCTCATTATCACAATTATGGAAAAAATCCTCCAGATCATAGACATGAGCATACTTCTCGCTTATTTGCATAGCAAGGTTTCCTTTTAGATCATAGTTTTTTTGTCAGTGTAAGGAAATCCACCATGTACAGTTTGAACTCTTCCTCACACATATCAACACTTCTAGCTGCAACACATTTGTAATTCTCGATTGTGATAGGGAACTTGATGAAACATTTCTTGCCTGCTTGCACAAAAAGAGTATGAGATGGTTGCATCTGTCTAACCAGTTCTAGTAATCAAATCTTGTCCATTGTATACTTGGGTAGCTTGAAGGGGTGTCCTGTGAATCCTTCCACTTTGATATAGGTGGAAGTAGGAAATTGAATATACCGGCCCCCAACCAACTGGACAATACTCTGTGCTTGTAGGGATAGTATTCTGGATTTGTCATCTATTAGATAGGACAACTGAGAAGGGGGGTGAATCTGTTATCATAAATTATAACCTTCAATTCAAATATTGGAACTTAACACATAAACTAATTAAATGATTAACCATCAAATGATAATGCACAAACACAATAAAATTAGATTTATGTGGAAAACCCAATGAGGGAAAAGCCACGGTGAGGATTAAATCACACTATAGAGAATATCAAAACCGATTACAAAAAATCTCACTTCCTACAATAAGGACTCACTGTCCATAGGGCTACAACCCAAAGATACAAAATAAGACTTGTTACAGAGAGACAAAAATCCCAATGCAACAAAGGATTCCACCATAATCACTAATCAACCTACATGAATGATAGAGTTCGCCTTCTGCTCACTGCATCTAGAAACTCAACATTAAGCTTCACACTGATCAATCACACACATAACTCACACACTTTTAGAATAGCATCAAAGTCACATCTGCTCTTTCACTTATCTTCCTTCTTTTCTTGTGTACAATTTTCATTGCTAGCTCATTCTATATTTCTACTATCTCCAACCTTGAAAAGATACAAAGTCAGCCATCCAACTTCAAATTCAAATTAGGTTGGTGCTAAACATCCTAGGGTGGAATTATAATGAAGGAAATCCAAACACACACTTCACCAGGACCCATAATAGATCCAACACACTTCAACAACTTCAAAGATAGTGTTCAACACATGGTCGGCCAAAATAGTGTAAAACACATAGCACGATTAAGCTCGACACTTCCAGAAACCAAAAATATCTTCAATGCAATCAAAACATCTTTTCTCTAAACCCACAAGTCAAAAGACTTCATCAAAGAGAAATCCGAACTAACAACATTTCTCTTGGATCTCAACAAAAATATAGAAAAACATAGTTCACAACTGGTGAACACAACTCGATCTTCACAAAGAACCACTAGCCAAGAATCTGGATATATAAATCTTCAACAACCTTGAATAACATATCTGATTTACACAAACATAGAGACAAGTACTAGAGCAACAACTTCAATACCTGAATACCTATAATCTTCCTTTAATACAATTTTCTCAATATCCTCAACATATAGAGTCAACAACAACTAGTAGATAACTAGCTGACTAGTTGACATCAATGACAACACTTTCATTCCTCTTTCCATTCTTGCAACAATATCCCCCTTTGTCATTGATGGCAACACATGATGTGAAAAACCATCAAAGACACCATACCAGTTCTGAAAATACTTCTCAATATTTTTCTTTTTGCTTCTCTCCCTTAGAAGATCATCTTCCTCATTACTTGGTTTCTCTTATCATATTTCTCTCCTTTTCATATGCTTTCTCTCCCCCGTTGAAATCAATGGAAAAGGAAAAATCATTGAATCTTCCTTTGACATGAAAAACACATAATGAAAAAACTTGAAAACTACTTGTTCCCCTTAAGAGGTGGCCACCAAAACATCATTCCAAAAAGATAGAACCATGAATCCACCAGACTGATGCACCTTCAAATGCATCTTAATTTATGAAAGGAGGGGAAATAACCCCTAACTTCTCCTAGAGATACTCAAATGTACCTTTAGGAAGAGCCTTTGAAAATATATCTACAATCTAATCCTTCATCAGAACATAATCAAGCTTGACTTCATTCTCCATGACCTTTTCTCTCACGTAATGATATCTAATAGATATATGCTTCTTTCTCAAGTGCATCATAGGATTCTTTGAAATGTTAGTTGCACTTGTACTATGAAAGAAGATAGAAATAGGATCATCATATAGCATTGTGATATCCTTCAATGTCTGTTTCATCCATAAAACTTGTGTACAACAAGATGCAATAGAAATATACTCAGCTTCAATAGTAGACAAAGAGACTGAATCTTGCTTCTTACTTAGCCATGCCACCAACCTACATCCAAGAAATAATGCACCATCACTTGTACTCTTTCTTCCATCTATACTTCTGGCCCAATCTGCATTTGTATAGGCACTACGTGTAAAGTCAGTATCTTTAGGATACCATAATCCATAATCTGGAGTTCCATTCAAATATCTAAATATTCTTTTAACTGTAGTAACATGTGTTTCCTTTAGATCTTCTTGAAATCTAGCTACAAGAAAAACCACATGCATAATATCTGGTCTAGTAGCAGTCAAGTATAGTAGTCCACCAATCATAGATCTATACTTGCTCTGATTAGCCTTTGGTGAATCATCATCTTTACCCAAATTTCAACTAGTCACCATAGGAGTACTTACTAGTTTGGAACTGTCCATCCAAAACTTCTTCAACATCTCTCTCACATACTTAGACTGTGAAATGAAAATTCCTTTCTTCGTTTGATTGATCTATAGCCCAAGAAAGAAATTTATCTCCCCAAACATAGAAATTTCAAATTATTTCTACATCTTTTCTACAAAAATCTTGTACATATTTTCATTTCCTCCAAAAATAATGCCATCATTGTATACAACTACAATCCGATTTTGTCATTTTCAGTCTTGAAGTTCAAATTACTATCTGCCATTCCTTTGTTATATCATTCTTGACTCAAATACTTATCTAACCTTGTATACTAGGCTCTAGGAGCTTGCTTCAATCCATATAAAGCTTTCTTCAATCTATACACCATATATGGTTGTTTTGTTAACTAAAACCCTTCTGGTTGTTCCATGTAGATCTCTTCTTCTAGCTCACCATTCAAAAATTCTTACTTGAAATCCATTTGATAGAATTTGAAATCTTTATAAGCAGCTAATGCCAAGAACATCCTTATAGCTTCCATTCTTGCTACTAGAGAAAAATTATCCTCAAAATCTGTGCCTTCTACTTGTGAGTACCCTTTACACACAAGCCTTGATTTTTTTCTGACAACTTTCCCATTCTCATTCAACTTATTTCTGAATACCCATTTTGATCCAATGATATTTTTTTTCTGCCGGTCTTGGGACCAATTCCCAAGTTTGATTCTTCTCAATCTGCAAAAGTTCTTCTTTCATTGCTTCCTTCCAATGTTCATCCTTATAGGCTTCACTTACTGTTTATGGATCAATCTCAAAGAATAAGCAAAAATTTACTTCACCAGTAGCTTTGCTTTTGGTTAACACACCTTTTGTCTTGTCACCAATAATCTGATTTTCTGAATGATTCCTCTATACATATTTCAATGTTCTAGGGAACATCACTGAAGCATCTTCTTCTCTTTCACTCTGTTCATTCTTCCTTTTCTACTCATCTTTATCTTATTCTTCCATAATTTATTCTATTCTTTCAAAATCATGTTCATCAGACACATAGCCATCAATATCAATAGAATTCTTCACTGTTTCATTAACCTTCAGATTCAAGCTTTCTACAATATTCCTTAGTATTTTATTGAAACATCTATACACCTTGCTCATAGTAGAATATATAAGAAATATTCCTTTATCACTTCTTGTATCAAACTTGCCCAAAATTTCCTCATCTCTTCTGATATAGCATTTACTTCCGAATACCTTGAAATATTTAACTGCAGGAATTCTCTTGTACCATAGCTCATAGGGAGTTTTTGTACTGTTTGCTCTTGCCTGAAATCAATTGAATACATATATAGTAGTGTGATCATTGAACTAGCAGCCTCTTGAACTGTTATATTTTTCCTTTCAATGACTCCATTCTGCTGAGGAGTTCTCAGAGTAGATAACCATCTCTTTATTCCATGCACTTAACAAAACACATTGAACTCATGGGAGGCAAATTCTCCACCTCTATCAGATCTCAAGCATTTTATTTTCAAATTCACTTCATTTTCAACCATAGCCTTGAATTCCTTGAATCTATCTAATGCATCTAATTTCTCTCTTAGAAATGTAACCCATGTATATGTAGAATAATCATCAATTAAAAGCATAAAGTACCTTTCACCAAGTAGACTTCACACTCTAATAGGACCACAAAGATCTATATGAACCAAATCTAGTAATCTAATAGTAGATTGTTCTCTTGATCTGTAATGATTTCTTGTTTGCTTCCCAAACTGAGAATTCCTACAAATAGTGTTTACATGCTTTGCAATTCTTGGTAGATCTCTCATGACTTGAACAACTCTAATCCTTTCCAAGTTATCAAAATTCATTTGACACATTATCCTGTGCCATAACCAACTGCCATTTATCTAAGTCATAAAGCATTGTCCATCAACACCCTTAAGCTGATAAATATTCCCTTCAAATTTCTTTCCTGTAGCAATCAATGTTTCAGAACCTTTCCAGATCTCACATTTCTCATCCTTAAACAAAAGATCACATCCTTTTTTGCACATCTGACCAACACTCAATAGATTATGCCTTAGAACCTTAACATAGTAAACATCGTTAGTGTAACTAAGGGTTATTTTTAGGTTAAGTTAAGGTTAGCAAAGAGTAAGAAACCTAAAGTAATTACAAAGTACAAACGAAGTAAACAAAAGAATGATGATACCAGCTAATCGCCGAGACCTCCATGATTCACCTTTGTAACAGCTTCTGACTTGCTGGTTGACGTACTGCCCTCAGATCGAACATGCAAGCAATCTATAAATAAATGTCTAAGTCCTACACCAAGCTTTGAAGGATTTGATCAAAGTCTAAATGCCTAATGCCTATGCCTAAATATGCTAGAATAATAATGTAATTCATGAATGTGTAATGTCTTTGTGTAATCGAAAAAATGAGAGGAAAATGGCATTTCATAGAAAATGCCATTTTGAATGGACGGATGAGATTGACTTCTGATGGAGTCCTAAAATTAGAGGCCCAAATTAAATCTGATAATCCCTAATTAGGGTTAAGGAAAAGTCATTAATCAAGTGGTCGAGATGCCATCTAAGAAGATCAAATCAGTGGTGGAGAATAAATGAGGAAATTAATTCAAAAATAAAGATTTTTGAAAATGAAGAAGATAAAGACTGAACTGAAGATCAAATTTAGAAAAATCAAGAATCTGCCCGATTACTTGATTTTTGGAGGAAAGTTACCATTTTGAATTAAATTAATTCAAAATGTGGATTTTGCGAAATAATAAATAATCAATTTTCAGATTATTTACTAAAATGAACTGACAGTTAAGACTGTGATGACATTTTAAATAATTTCATTTATTTAAAATGAGAGGAATATCAATTTTGGTAATTAAATAATTAAATTTAATTATTTAATTTAGCAGATAAGACTAATAATTAAATTAATTAATTAATTCATTTAATTATGACAATTAGTGACATATTAAATAAATAAATAAAACTTATTTATTTAATAATCAGGAAGAAATGACTGAAGAAGGGTAATTAAATAAATTTAGAAATTTATTTAATTAGGGGAAGACTTAGATAATTAATGACGTATTTAATAAATAAATAAAAATTATTTATTTAATAGTCATGAAGAATAAAAGGACATGAATTAATTAAATAATTATGAATTATTTAATCAATAGTTGAATGTGGACCAAAGACATAATTAAATGTCATAATTATGCTAGGACGAAAGTGGTAAAAATGAAGCTTGTAGGACTAGGTCATTTTTAGGTGTCTAAATTTTGCCCCTCTTTGTCATAATGTCGCTTGTGCATTGTGACGAAGAAAATAAGTCAAAGCCATGCCCCAATGAAGGTATAGAGTATCAATGCCCCCTCGAGAAATTTTTCAAATTTTGGGTCGGCGGCAGAAAAATTTGTAAAGGGTCTCGATAAGTCAATTTGATGACTAGAAAAATAATGGCGTAGTCGGTTTTGGATTCTGACATGTTTAAGGTAGCCAACGGGGTGGTCAAAGTTGGTCAAATGAGCCTCCAGTAGTAACCTAGTTGAAAAATGCCATTTTGACTTTATAAATAGGTTGACAAAGGGGTAAAAGTCAATTCATTCTTACTATTCACTTTGCGAATTTCGAGAGCTCAGAGTGAAAAGGACAACAACAAGGATGGTGATTCCAGTGACAAAGCATTGCAGCAAGATCGTGCAGACTTTCAGGCAGCCAGAGGGCTCAGAGCCAGCAGTATGTACCCCTATCCTCCTTTGTAATTTTTTCGCTTTGCGTGCCAAAATTAGGTTTCTAGGACAAACAACAAATGCCCAGCGACGCATATGCATTCGCGTAAGCTGCATTCGATGCGTCACGATGCAAGTGCAAGTGTAATTCAGGTCAGGCTGGGGGTTTGCAACGCATTTGACAAAAACTGCGACACATTTTCCTTTCTGAGCCGCATTTGAAAGTTAGAATGCCGCAATTGCCATTTTGCGACGCATACGCTCGTTTCAGCCATGTAATCGTGTTTTTGAGGCACATTCGCATTTTTGAGATGCAATTGCTTGGATGCAACGCATTTGAGCAACCGAGCGACGCAATTGCTATGTTGCAACGCATTTGAAGTACAAAACGACGCATCTGATGTTTTGCGATACAATTGTAGTTAATGTGACACATTTGAATTTTTCTTTGACTATGGCTGATTTTAATACTTGTGAAACCTTGAATGCTTTTGATGATACTGATAGTTGCCTAGAAAGTACTGATGCATTGTTTAGCTTTGTGTAGAGGCGGCTTGCCCCAATTTACACATGAGAGAGTAGACCAATGACATTCCAGTTTGCTAACCATCTGACTTTGAGGGAGCAACGACGATTGATGCAGCTAGGTCTGTTCTATGCCACCTATATGCTCACCATTCGGGTGAATAGGGGACTGTTGACTATGTTGTGCAAGTGCTGGCATTTAGAGACATGCTCTTTCCATCTGCCGACGGGTGAGGTGACCATCATGCTTGAGGATGTCTACCACATCCTATGAGTGCCGATCCGAGGAGAGCGGATCGTCTACGACCCTCGCCATGGCGAGCAAACCTTCTAGACATACTACTGAGATGAGGGTGTAGGACTTGGCATCCAGGGATACGAGATCTGATGGGAGTTCATGGCAGAGCACTATGCTCATTTTGATGCATTCCTGGCGACCTTGATTGGCGGTATTTTGATTCCTGACCGTCGTGGGAATGGGTTTTCTATTGGATGGGGAGACGTCCTCATTGGGATGAGGTGGGACAGGACAATTTATGCCTAGGGCATGTGTTTATTGGACACCTTCTACCATCAGCTGCACGAGGTTGTGTACAGACGAGCAGAGAGTATCTCATGCGGGACCACACTGATGATGATTTGGGCCTAAGAGCACATAGCCATATTTCAACCTCCCATTCAAAAACCATAGTTGGTCGAGGGGATGCCTTATGCATACTACTATGCTAGTGCGCTACAACAGATGCAGGTGGGTGAGACTGGTTGGTGGCATCACAGGATTGATACCATGGTGATGTTTATCTAGAGGCCATACAAGGATTTCCAGCAGTGGGATGATGAGGTGGATCATCTCAGCCTTTGCAAATCATATCGATATTTGATTGGTAGGACCGTGCAGAGCCATCTTATTATTGAGATGTATCTGTCACAGCGTGTCCTTAGGCAGTTTGGAGAGCAGCAGGGTGTACCTGTAGGGACATCCGATTATGCGCGATCTTCCATAGAGTATGCTTGGGGGCTAGCCATTCCAGTAACCTTTGCAGAGCAGCAAATTGATGGGCTAGGAGCCCAGCCATGGGGATGGAGAGGTGGTGTTGCTGATCTTGGGACCACAACAGACTATGATCTATGGTGGCAGGCACATATACTAGTACCATTGACAGATCCTGATGGGCCAGCACTCGTGGATAGGTGGTCAGTGATACCTTGTGTGAGGAGAGCCAGGCGAGGAGGTAGGGATGGTGATAGGGGTATAGGCTGGGGGAGAGATGGAGGCAGGGATGGAGGCAGGGATAGAGGCAAGGGGAGAGATGGAGGCAGGGATGGAGGAAGGGATGGGGGTAGAGATAGAGGCCAGGGTGGAGATGACAGAGATGACAGAGATGATGGAGGAGATGGTCAGAGGTGGAGGAGAGATGGTCAGGGATAGGGCCAGAGGGTGCGCTCACGTGTGGCGAGGGTAGCACTAGATGCTATCCCCAAGGTGATTAAGGAGAGAGAGAGAGGAGGATGTGGAGGATGTGGAGGAAGAGGTGGAGAGATGAGAGGAGGATGTGGAGGTGGCGGAGGCCAGACAGGAGGAGGGTGTGGTCGAGGTGAAGGTGGAGGTGGAGAGATGGGAGGAGGAGCCGAGGTAGGAGGAGGATGTAGAGGTGGATGCGCCTTGAGATGAGGGAGTCGGTGGAGAGGATGTGGGAGAGGATGATGATGATGATGATGATGATGATGCTATGGATGAGGCCGAGAGACTCCTCAGATGGTGGATGGTGGGGGAGAGGAGGAGATACCGTCCTCCTTGAGATTTCCCTAGGATACCATGAAAAATTAGAGGGTGGCCTATTTACAGTGAAGACTGGATGAGAGCATGGCATAGGTCAGAGCACTACAGTCAGAGCTAGAGGTGGCTCAAGTAGAGCGAGATCAGGCAGTGATCCACCAACATGACTCAGCTCAGTGGTGTGCCAAGTTTGTAGCATTATACACAGAGCCCTTTGGGAATATTGCTCGCGAGTTGGCTATGGTGAGCATGAGGCTAGGATAGTATAGGACTTTATATGAGCAGGAGGTGCCTCATGAGTGATGAGATCCGACACTATCACACTCACAGACGAGGACAGACAGTGGCCACTGGTCAGGGAGTGGGAGTAGTAGCAGGAGCCACATGAGTGTAGGAGGGTCTACCTCAATAGGGCACACATCAGGGCACAAGTCCCACCACTCTCATAGGCATTCCTCGAGTCATCACTCGAGCCACAGTCATGGGTCTACTAGTTCAGTGCAGAGGTCAGTACAGAGGCAGTCACCAGTGGTAGATCCATCCAGTTCTTAGAGTCAAGCAACAGTGACATCACAGGTGTCCATTACCGTGGAGATGACACCGTCAGTGTTAGTTCCATTGGTTGCATAGGTAGAGGCTGCGACAGGTCCACCCATCATTTCAGTGCCAGTCATAAAGCTCCAGCCACCACACTCTTCGCCATGAGGTGATGATGAGAGTCTACCCTAGGGGCATGTTTGTTATTAGGACACATTATGTATAGCCTATTGAGCCTGTGAGCTCCATTTTTGGGATATCTGTTGACTCTATCCTGTGACATTGTACATTTTTGAGATTATATGATGATGCAGTTTTGATGCGGCCTATATGTGTGTTATGTGATGTTCTTTGATTCATGCATTATGATATATGTGATGTGATGCTTACTTATGCATGATGTTAGTTTATGATGGATGATATGTTCTATGATGCTTACTTATGATTATGATGCCATGATGATGCAATGCTTATCTATATGTGATGATGATGATAATGATATGTAGGATGTCATGTTTATGGTAATATGAATGCAATGTTTATGATTATGTATATGATTTAATGCTATGGTGAATGTATGTATGGACCTAATGCAATGTTTATATGATCATGTATGCACTTATGTTTTTGTATGTCACAGGATATCATCGTGAGATGGACGAGAGAAGATGACCAGATTGACGAGAGAAGATGACTAGACTGATGAGAGAAGATGTATGTTAGTTCCTAGACCAAATCCTTCAAAACTTTACTGTAGGACCTTAATATTTGTTACTCTTAATCATCATTGGGAAAACTATTGTAATGGACAGAAAATACCATGATATGATATACATCAAGGTGTGTAAGGTCGTACCATCACATAAGACAAGCAGTCACAGACAAGGATGATCATGACTCAAACTAAGAGTGTGATTGCCCTAGTCTTTTTGTCATAATCAGCCACAAGCAGACAAAGACAAAGACAATTCATGA
Source organism: Sequoia sempervirens (assembly GCA_007258455.2). Taxonomy (NCBI): domain Eukaryota; kingdom Viridiplantae; phylum Streptophyta; class Pinopsida; order Cupressales; family Cupressaceae; genus Sequoia; species Sequoia sempervirens. The sequence goes on along the minus strand of VDFB02000003.1, from coordinate 293,503,125 downwards.
AACGTCATTGCTTCTCTAAATCTTGTTCCCAGGACATCCTTGAGAAACTACCAGCATGATTGTCATACAAAAATAGCACCCTTATCATGATACATTGCTATTTTTCTAAATCCTAGAATCAGGACCTCGTTGAGAAACTAGTAGTCATGCATGTCAATTGTCATGATACGCCGCTGCTTCTCTAAATCCTGTTAGTGGGATCTCGCTGAAAAACTAATAACATGATAAAAATCCAAAAGACAAGTGTCAAGTGTTTGCCAAGTGTGTCTGGATATCCATTGTTTTGATGTCAAGATGTTAGGTTTGATAATGATGAGATGCTAGAGTGTCAAAGCTTTAATGATGCTCAAATGACAAATGTCAAAAATTGCCGAATTCAGGAAGGACACATCCTGAATAATGTTGATGTCAAGAGGATTGATCCCTAAATGTCAAAAAGGGATCCCTCAAAATGCCATGTGATAGTGACGATGACGATGCCTAGGAAGGACACATCCTAAGGCATAAATGACAGAGTTGGTTCTTCAAGACACCTCTGAAGAATATTGATGTCAAGAGGAGTGATCCTTAGATGTCAAGAGGATCCCTCAAAATGTCGAATGATAGTGACGATGCCTAGGAAGGACACATCCTAAGGCATGAATGACAAAGGTTATCTTTCAGAAGGACACATTTGAAGGTTAACCAAGAATTGATAGTTTGACAGGTTATGATGATTTGACTTGCTTTGATCGAGTTTGACCTGTGTTGACTATATGTTGATATTTGTCATGACGATATGATTGACATGCTGATGAGATTGTCATGTTTGAATAAGTGATTGTCATACTTCATTTTAGGAGTTTTCCCGTTTGGAAAATGATTTACTTTGACTTGGAGACATTTTTACTTATGTGCAAGTGTAAAGCCATGAACCCTAATGGACTAACCTAGTGCTGTCTCAGGGGCTCATCGACATATGACCTTGCCTACGTCATGCACTCAGAGACCTCGTAGTTCGACACGACCAATGACTTTGTCTTGATGACCAAAGATTGTGCCACGATTTTATTTTGACAAACCTAAAGGACTGACCTAATGTCTCGAGGACTTGAAAAAGAGTCTTGCCTATGTAGCCAATGCGCAGAGACAACATAGTTCAAACAAATGACAAAGACTAATTAATTGACATGACATAATTGACAAGGAATGACTCCGTTTTTGCGTTTTTGAGACCGTTTGACATTTTTTGTGGTTTTCTTCAGGACACTTTTTGGTTTTTAGGTCTTTTCTTCAAGACGTTTTGCGATGTTTTTGTCTTTTTTCAGGACTTTTTGTGATGTTTTTGTCTTTTTTCAAGACTTTTTGCCATGTTTTTGTCTTTTTTAAGGACTTTTTGCCATGTTTTTGTCTTTTTTTTAGGGCTTTTTGCCATGTTTTTGTCTTTTTTCACGATTTTTTGCCATGTTTTTGTCTTTTTTCAGGACTTTTTGCCATGTTTTTGTCTTTTTTCAGGACTTTTTGCCAATTGCTGAAACCATGTGTGACATCCATTGCAGTTACATGATAACAAATTTTCCCTTAGTCAGGTCCAAGACTTAGCCAATTTTAAGGGACATGAAGGGGATGCTGTGGTGTATCAGATGGACAATATAGAGGACTTGATGCCAACTGTTATCAACCATGAAAGGAAGGGTATAATGTCATGGCGATTTATGTAATAATGGCGGGAGATGCCTTTCATCCTAGGCCAAGGAAGACAAAGTGACAGTAGATGGCAGAGCAATAATTGATTACGCATGGCGCCTATTTTCCAGGTTTTCACCATGGTACTTATCTAAAGCGCCTGTTTGCTAGGTTTTCACTGTTGGAAGAAACATTGTTCTTTACTATTTTTATCATTTTTCTTATTTTTTTTTGGTGTTGCCAAGATGCCTATTTGCCAGGTTTTCATCAAGGCAATTTTTTATCATTTTTTTATTTTTTTTTGTATTTATAGTTTTCAGCTCGATCTCCTGATGCTATGCGTAGAACTTTCAGAGATGTAAACTATTGATAGGCTCTATCAATTGTTCTCCATCTGGAGTTGCCAGCTGATAGGCTCCAGAACCAAAAGAAGATACAATGATGTAGGGACCCAACCAGTTTGGTTCAAACTTTCCTATCTTTTCTTTGTCAGCTTGGTTCTACATGAGAACTAGGTCGCCAATGTCAAATTTCTTGACCATAACCTTCTTATTGTAGCTGCGACAAAGACGATTCTGATATGCTTGTAGATGGTTCAGGGAATTTTGTCTTCTTTCCTCTAGCATCTCCAACTCGTGCAGGCGTGATTGTCTATACTCCTTGTCATCAGTTAAATCCTTCAGGGAGACTCATAATGAAGGAATTTCAACCTCAATGGGAAAGATGGCCTCAGCTCCAAAGACCAGGACAAATGTCATGGCTCCTGTAGGTGTATGAATGCTAGTGCGGTAAGCCCACATAGCAGGGTTGAGTTGTATATGCCAATCATGGCTAGCATCATTGATAGTCTTTTTGAGGATTTTAACAATGGTTTTATTTGATGCCTTAGCTAGACCATTTCCTTGTGGGTAATACAGAGATGAAAAATGGTGTTGGATGTGAAATCGCTCACATATCTGGTGCAGGAGCACCTTAAGGTCTTTTCGAAGATCTTAGTGATTTTTGTCTTGTAGGTGGTTCTAGCAAACCACCAAGGGAATAAGGATTATGTTATAAAGTCCCAAGTGTGTTTTTGATGTGTGTGTTATGGAAAAAATAGGTTGGTTTAGAGCTTTGAGGTTTGGAAAAGTCTTAGTGTAGAGATTGGGAAAAACTAGACAATGTTGTCTTAGGAATTTGGCCTAAAAGTTGAAAAATAGCATTAATATTGTTCTAAGTCTGACCCAAGGGTCCTAGCACGTGAGAGACAGGTATATAAGGTCATCCAAACCCTAATACCTGGGTTGGAAGTTCACTTTCATGAATTACGACTTGGAGAGCATATTGTGTGATTGGAATTCAACAACTTTTGAGTGAATATTTGTGTTTGAGCCTTCATCCAATCAATGATGGATTGAAAGATCTTGTCGGATGGATTGAGGCTTTCCTTTGTGTCATTTATTTACTATGTGAGGTATTATATTAGCCATTTAGTTCAATTTTTTTCTATTTTGCAAGTTTTTGGAGTTTTGGCCTTACAACCGGTTCAGGCCAGTTTTTGGAAATCATGATCCCCACTTGAATTCCCATGGAAAGGATACCATGGCCACTTGGAATCAAGTAGGGGAATATTTTTACAGTGTAAATATTGTGTGTGGAGTCTTGGTTTGTAGGGGAAGAGTTGAATTCAACAAGCACTAGGCGAGTGCAAGTGCATTCTAGCTAGTGGCTTGGAGAGGATAGTAGTAAAGAAAGCTGATAAATGGATTGGTTTGTGCCAATAAAGAGTAGGAGAGTGTGGTCACATGTATTCTAGACATGTGTGTGCAAAGAGGAGTGTTGAGGATGTCATTGAAGCCCTCAAAGTTAGAAAAAGGAGCCAAAACCCTAGAAACCCTTGAAAATAGGGGGTATGAGGACAGTCCTATGTAAGGAAACTTGCAAAACCTTACAACTAGTAAATATTGAATCCTAGGGTAATACTAGGAAGGATATCCAAAAATATTTTAGGGTTGTTAAGGCCGTTTTTGAGAAAAGCCAAGAAACAGGGTTCTAGGAGGCCTAAAAGGGGCAAAAAGGCTACAAGGTCTAGCAACTAGAAAATCTTGAAAGCGAAGGGAAAAAGATGAAAGTATCCAATGAAATGGATCAGTGAGGAGTCAAAACACCTAAATAAAAACAAGACCACCTTACATTAGCCCTGGAGTGGTTAGGGTGCACTTGGGCCAGTGTGGAGCTCATGGAAGCCTAGTGGCGAATTGAGAGTGTTGGTGAAGATTTTGAAATTGGTGGAGAGACCTACAAGGAATTAGGGGTTTAAGAGAAATCCCTAAGTAGGGTAGAGTGAAATACCCTAAGAAGACCAAAGAATAGGTCTTGGGAAGAGCAAGAGTGCTCTTGAGGTATAGGGCTCCCCATCAAATTGGTATTAGAGCCAATAAAGGGTTGGGAATTGAAACTAGTAAATGTCAGAGGGAAGTGAATCCATAGGAGAGAATACCATGGTGACAAATGTAGAGCTAGCTAGAGACTTGATAGAGAAACAAGAGAAGAATAGGCTTCTTGAAGAGGCTATGGAAGAGATGAAGCAAAAATTGAAAGAAGTTGCTGAAACGACAAGCAAGATGAAAGTGTAGTTGTCAGAGGACAAAAGAAAGGGTAAATACCAAGAGGAGGAGGAAATAGAATGAAAACCTAACCCTCCATTAGTAGAGGAACCCTTCCTCAAAGCATTGAAGGCATTGAGTGGCAAGGCACTTGAAGGTATCCCTGTGTTCACAGGAAGAATGGATGCAGAGTTGGTTATGGAATGGATGAGGGAATGAAGAATCACTTTGAATGTGGAGTTATAGAAACAAAAAAAGGTGAAGATAGCCAAATCAAGGCTAAGAGGACAAGCATTAACTTGGTGGAAGTTTCTACAAGAAGAAAGAGAGAAGGAAGGCAAGAAACCCATAGGAAGTTGGAAGACAATGGTGGCTAAAGTGAAGGAGAACTATCTACCTGAGGACTATGATATTCAGTTGCACAAGAAGAGGAAAAATCTCAGATAAAGAGACCTAGATGTAGCTGCATATATAGAGGAGTTCCAAAAACTAAGCCTTAGATCTAGAGTGCAAGAAGCTGAAAGCATCAAGGTGGCTAGGTACCTAAATGGTCTTAGATGGAGCATCCAAGAGGAGTTGAGTCTTTTCACACTTACTACCCTCCATAGTTGCTATCAAATGGCTATTAAGGTGGGAAGAGAAACTGAAAAAGAAACAAGATTCCAATACTAGGGGTAAAGGAAGAGGTAGAGACCCTAGAAGTGGACATAGAGGAGGTTTTGGTGGAAGAAGCCAAGAGAATAAATGGCAAGGTGATTCCAAAGGTGGAGAGCAGTCCCGTGAGACAAATAGTAGAGGGGGTTATATAGGTAGAAGCTCAAAAAATGGAGGAAGAGGCAGATCAGGAGGCTTTGGGAGAAGCTCTCATTTTGCTTCCATGAAATGCTACAATTATGGATAGTTGGGTCATCCAGCTTATAGGTGTCCAGACAAGCCAACATCTTCACAAAGTGAGAGGAAGATCAACTATGTTCAAGAAGAGGACTGCTCCAAACAATCAAAGGTGAGTCTAGACTTAGAGAAAGGTGAGAATCTCATGTTAAGGAGAATTTTGATCAAAGCACCTACCGAGGAAGAACACAAACAAAGTAGAGCTCTTTTTAGAGTCAACTGCAAGATACTAGGAAAGGTTTCCAAGGTCATCATTGATTCAAGGTCTACTAATAATTTCATCTCAGAGGAGGCAGTACAAAAGTTGAAACTCACCAAGAAACCCCATGTGTTCCCTTACAAGGTTACTTGGTTGAACAAGGGGCAGAATGTACTAGTCAATGAACAAGTGTGGGTTGAGTTTACTATAGGAAAGTATCATGATAGGATACTATGTGATGTGATACTAATGGATGCATGCCATCTGCTACTTGGTAGACCATGGCAATATGCCAGGGAGGCAGTGCATCATGGCAAGGAGAATAAGTATTCATTCAAGAAGGATGGAGTGACTTACAAAATATAGTCTTTGTTAGAAGAAAATACAGTGGAAAAGGCAGAAAGCAGTGTCCTTTTGTTGAGTGGAAAGGAATTTCTAAAAGACATCAAGGAGGAAGAAGGGGTTGTCTATGCAATCATGTTGAAGCCAAAGGAAGAGGAGTTACCTAATCAGCTACCTATGATAGCAGAAGTGAAGCGACTATTGGATCAGTTCAAGGACATTATTTGTGAAGGTACACCAGCTACACTACCACCTAAGAGAGCAATCAGTCATCAAATAGACTTTATACCAGGAGCAACACTACCTAACAAGGCTGCATACAAGATGACACCAGAGCAAAAAAAAGAGATAGCAAGGCAAGTTCAAGAACTTTTGGACCAAGGGCTGATCAGAAAGAGCATAAGTCCATGTGTTGTTCTAGTTGTATTAGCACCTAAGAAGGAAGATAAGTGGAGGATGTGTATATTTTCTTGCTGGTTATGTATGTTAGAGGTATGGCTTTGATCCACTTTGTAAAATACTCAATGGCAGTGATGATGAATTTGTGGCCATTGGATGAGGTCAGATGAATCTTACCCACGAGGTCGAGTCTCGAATGAGCGAAGGGCCAAGGAGAGGTGATCGGATGAAGTTCCAGTGCTAGAGCATGGATCAAATCACTGTGAATCTGACATTTGCACTGACAAGTCCTGACATATTCTATTACATCCTTTTCAACGGTCAGCCAATAATAGCAAAGTCTCGTTACTTTCTCGGCTAGAGTATGACCACTCGAATGAGACCCGCATATACCATCATGTACTTTGCATAAGGTTGTATGTGCTTCATTAGTGTTGAGACATCTAAGGAGGGTGTCGTGAAATCTACAATGGTAAAGGGTGTCACTGACGATGGCATACCCTGCGGATTTTTGGATGAAGGAGTTCCTCTGGTTATTAGACAGGTTAGGTGGAAGGGTTTGAGACTTAAGGTGGTAATAAATTTCTTGGTACCAGGGAGAGTTGGGACCAACAAGTTTGTAGACCATATTTGACTTTGGAATGTCATAGGCAGGGACCAACAATTACTCTATTAGGAATTCCAGTTGAGGCAGATTGCTTGGTATGTCAAGGAGAGAGCCTATTGTAGCCATGGCATCTGCCACTTTGTTCTGTGCTCTCGGAACTTGTTCAAAAGTTACCATATGAAAGTATGTGTGGAAACTGTCAACCATCCATTTGTAGGGCATCAACTTCTCATCTTTTGTGTCATAGTCATCATTAACCTGGTTGATGACGAGCTGAGAATCCCCGTAGACATGTAGTGCTCTGATTTTCCACTTTATTGCCATTCTTAGTCCTGTAACTAGTGCCTCATATTTTGCCACATTGTTTGTGCATGGAAAGGAAATGTGGAAAGACTTAGGAATGGAGTCTCCTTGAGGGGTGATGAATAGGATTCTTTCCCCTGAGCCATGAATTGTGTGTGATTTGTCAAAGTAGAGTCGCCAAGGTGCCTTAGGTTCCGTATGGAATATTGACTCATCTAGAAAATATGCCACTAACGGGTGATCACTTTGCAAAGGTGCGTCCGCCAGCTAGTGTGCTATGACTTGTCCTTTCATTACCTTTCTTTCTATATATTCAATGTCATATTCTCTCAGAATCATGACCCATTTTTCCAGCCATCCTGTTAATGCTGCCTGTCTTAACAAATATTTGAGGGGGTCGATCTTTGCTACTAGTTGCGTCTGATGGATTAACATATAATGTCTTAACTTATGTGCTACAAAGACCACAACTAGACAAGCTCATTCAATTGGTGTGTAGTTTAGTTCATACCCAACCAACGTCCGACTAATGTAATATATAGCTCTTTCTTTTTCTTCTTGGTCATTCTGTGCCAGTAATGCCCCGAGTGCTGAATTAGTTGCCTAGATGTACATGATCAATGGCTTTCCATGAATGGGAGGCATGAGGACTGGCATTGATAGTAGGTAATCTTTTATTTTCTAAAAGGATTCTTGAAATTTATCTATCCACACAAAGGGGATACCCTTGCACAATAGATATTGGAATGGGTGACACTTGTCTACGAATTGGGCTATGCAACATCGAATAGATTGTACATTGCCTTGTAGAGTTCCGAGTTCACTGATTCCTCTGGGTGGAGGCATGTCTATGATGGCTTTGACCTTTGCTAGATCAACCTCAATTCTCTTCGAGAAACTATGTATCCCAAGAGTTTACCTGATGTGACCTCGAAGACACATTTCTTAGGATTTAGCTAGACTTTGTATTCTTCCAGTCTCTTGAAAATTGTGTCTAAAACCCTGAGATGATCTTTCTTGGTTACTGATTTAGCCAATAGGTCATCTACATAATCTTCCATTATTTTATGCATCATGTCATGGAAGATTGTGGTCATAGCCCTTTGATATGTGGCACCTGCATTTTTGAGAATGAATGGCATGACATTCCAACAGTATGTACCCCATGGGCAAGTAAATGATGTTTTGAGCTGGTCTTCAGGGGCAATGCGAATCTGATTATAGCCGGAGAAACCATCCATGAGGGACAACATCTCATATCCTACTGTGAGGTTGACTATGATATCAATATTTGGTAAAGGAAAGTCATCTTTCGGGCATGCTTTATTTGGGTCTCTAAAATCTGTACAGACACAGATCAACCCATTTGGCTTTGTTACTGGCACCAGGTTAGATATCCATTTAGCATAGTCAATAGACCATATGAATCCAGGGTCTAGAAGTTTCTTTAGCTCAGCCTTGACCAATAGAGTGACTTGGGGGTGCATTTTGCATAACTTCTGTTTGACTGGCTTGACATTAGGCAATAGTGGTAGATGGTGCAGAACCAGTTTTGGGTCCAATCCTGGCATGTTAGCATAGGACCATGCAAAGTTGATTTTATGTTTTGCAAAGAATTTATGAAATTTCGGTCTCTCTTCTTTAGTCAATGATGTAGCAAAGAGGACCATCTTGGGATCTTCTGCGGTTGCTATGTTGTCTTCTATTGTGTCTTCAATAAGCATAGCTAATTTCTCTTGTTGCACAGGAAGAAAGTCCAGTCCTCCATCTTTGGGCGCCTCAGAGAGGTTTTCACCTGTAGATATGTCCTTTGTTTTTACTATTTTATCGTCAAAAGGTGGCTTTCTATTTTCACCTAGAGACGTTTCATTTTTTATTTTATTTTTATTTTTACTTTTGTGACTGGAGGACGAAGTAGTCTCACCGAAGTATGCCGTGCAATCTAAGTGAATGGTGAATCCTGCCTTGTGATCACCACTGGGTATGCCTTCACATAATCCCATAAATTCTGCAATTGCCTCATGATTCTGAAATGTGTCCAAGACTGGTGGGCCTTGTTGGTCCCAATCGACTAGCTGAGGATAAACTAAGGAAATGCCATCGTCAGTATTGGTGAATGGAGGTGAGGATGTAGAAAGCATGCAGACGGACTCGGTGATATTGTAGATGAGATTATCATCATCCAACTCCACATCAAACTCTATCGAATATTCCCCTTCACTAGTGTCAGATTCGTTGTCAAAATAAGGGGTGAAGGCCTTAGAGTCCTGGTTGTCAGTGTCGTCTAGTACTTTAAATGGATTGGACTGAAGGGGTTCAGATGGTGGGTCTTGTATGTCATGGGGAGTGGTAATGGGACTTTGACTATTTGGTGCTTGTTCAATTTTAAATGTTTGCCAAAATATTTGTTCAGAGGTCAGTTCCCCTGCTTCGACAAACAAATCATCAAGGAAATAGTCGCTTAAGGATCGTTCTGAGCCAAATTCCCACTCTTGGGAGTTAGTTTCGGTGAGGGTTTCCTTAGTGGTCTCGACACTTTCTGAAGCATGTACTCACTCACTCGAAAGTAAAATGGTACGTCGATTGTCATTGTTGGGTGATCCAAACCCTAATCCAAGATGCTTTGGAATTTGGAAAGGTTCTATGGGCTCTCTTCATCCAGCTTTATTTCTACCTAGGCCACTAGTACCATCGTAGCCCTTAGCCTTCATTATGTCATAACCCTTGCCATATTTTTGAACTGGTAATGGGGGTAGTGCAACAGTATCCTTATAGATCCATCCTATGATGTCAGCAAGGTCCTCATTACTCATGTCTCCCCATTTGATGAAAACTATTTTTGGTGGAACTTTAAAAATTACTTTGGGTTCCATTCTGAAACATGGCCGACCATAGACCTTTGTGTTGGGTGAAAATTATGTAATAAACTTTCGACAGATTACACAACTTGGACTTCAGCCACAGCTATGTGAGATGTGAATCTCTCCTCTCGGAAAGGGGAGGCGCCCTTCTTACTGCTAAGAGAAACAATAGTAAATCACAAAAGTAATTACACAATGTACACAAAATTCACGGAGTGGGGGGGGTGTGTTACATTCATCCTTCTCTCTTTTTTCAGAGAAGATGTTTACAATGCTTCACGTGTTGGAAGTTCCGAATTCTTGATAACTTAAAACTAACAACCAGCAGTAATGCCAATATCTCTATCTCGTCAAAGCGAAGCGTAGAGATACCAGAAGTAATTAACAACAAACAAAAGAAAATAAAAAGGGAAAGCTCACGAAGGCACAAAGTCATTCCATAGCTTTATCAATGTTGGATCTGCATAAACGTACCGTTTGCTACGTTAGAAGCACAAAGTCTTCTTAGACGCAACAATTCTTCAAATAGCATGAACGATTACAAGCACAAAGTCTTGTAGATCATCCAACAAGAGTGTCAATAGCACAAACGATTACAAGCACAAAGTCTTGTAGATCCTTCGACAAAGTATCCAAGAGAATGAATAATTATAAGCGCAAAGTCTTATAGATTATCCAACAAGAACATGCAAGAGTATAAATGATTATAAGCGCAAAGTCTTATAGATCACTCAACCAATGATAAACAAAATAACAATGCAATCTAAATAATAGATGTAACACAAAGTTTACATCAACCACTTAGAGTCTTTCAGATTCCTCGAACTAATCACTACCAAATCAAATCAACTTACAAAAGTATTGAATCCAACGCAAAGTCTGGCTTGCAATCCTTTTCTTTATTGATTGAATCTCATTCACAAAGTATGAACGCAAAGTTTCACAAGTTTTCTTACAAAAGGGCAGCACTTCGTTGCAATAGACTAAAAGATAATTTACAATAAAAATCCCTCACATTATATAGAAAGAGGGATGAGCAAAAGAAGGAAAGAGATTGAGAAAATCAGGAGAGTTAGGTGAGCGATTTTAGGAAATCTCACCTAACTTTGACCAAAGTCAAAGTGTAATTTGTTTTGAAAATATTACATCTTTGGACTTGGTGTAATTACAATTTACAAAATGACATTCAAAAATGTCAAGAAATATTTACAAGATGCATAATGGGATGCACCGGAAATGTCTAACACTGGAGAATAGGGGGCCGCTTCACGTCTCTTTGCATTGGGCGCGAAAGTCTTCAAATTTCCTCCCAGTCTCCTGCACGAACTTCTCATCTGGACCAACGGTGTAATCCACAATGGTGTGAATTCTCACGATCGATCTCATGGAAGATGAGTGAACCTTTTTGCACCTGTCAAGATGCGTCTTCAGGTTGTCCAATGTGAGCCTTGTATCACAAATGATGTTCAACGAAGCTTCTGAGAAGTCTGAACTGTCGATCAATTTCATGATGGCTTCCTTGAAGATCAGGGATATTTCTGCGGCCGGTAGGAAGATACGATTGCCCTCAAGAAGTTGACCAGGAAACTCTCTGATGCTTTTGTCAAGAATGTTGTGATGCCCATCGACATCTTCCTGTACTTGGTGAAGATCTTCAATGAGAGATTGAACCACTTGAATCCTGTGTTTTAGTGATTCTCTTACCTCTACAAACTTTTCTTTGTCAGGAATTACCCCAACCTCCACCAATTTGCTGAGCTTTACCTGTTTCATTTCCGACCATGACAACAGGCATTTTTCCATGTCTCTGCGCTCCTGGGAAAGTACGCTCTTTTCTTTATCAAGCTCTGTGGTGAGCTTGGCTAACATGTTGGTTTTCTCATCTGCAGCCAAAATTATCTGAGATCCGTGTTCGATGATCTTTTCAACAAAGTCATACAACACCCTACCTTTGGAGGCGAATTTCTCAGCTTTCTTGACAGCTGGGTCTTCAATACTTACCACTGTCAGCGGTTATGAATTACTTGGAGAACTGGCAAGTCTCTTTACAACAGTGGCATAATGCTCTGCCCTCTGTTTGTACATGTTATGAGATTGCTCAACTTTGTCTAGCCTTCCTGCCAAGATATCCAAAGTGACTTGCGCATCAGCTTTTGCACTTTCGTTGGTAACCTTGCCAAGCTGAACCTTTGTCACTGTGTAGTCCTCCATATTGACACCTTCTTGATTCGGTGGTATGCCAATTTCAGCATACTTGTGGCCAGCCTTATCAACATTCAGCCTCGAGTATACTTTTGCCTTCTTCTTCCCTTTGGCCTTTGGAAGAACTATCTCTTCAAGGTCGAGCTCCTCTGGAGAAATCATTTGCTTTTTACGCTTCGACACTTGAGATATTAGCCAAGGAGGAAGAAAAGAAGTGTGAACTTCTAGATTTACTGTTAAGTTAGTCGCCATTGCCACCTCTGAAGTTATTGTCACATCTGAACTCACCATTGGTATCGTGACAATTGGAGAAGTGTTTGTCATCATCGCTCCTGTAGTTGACACATTGAGCTGATCATGCATTGACTCATTCATGAAACGATTGAATTCATTCTCAGAAGTGATATCATACGTTGGCGAAGACAAGCTAGGAATGGACGATGGTGGGCTTGATAGTATATCAACCGTATGGATGCTTGTCACTGAAGGAGTATCAAGCTGGGTTGATGCTGCAGGGATAGGGGATATCTTGGCTGCAGGAATGCTTGTGGTAGGAATAGGTGACGAGGGAACGAGAGGTGGAGGAGTTCTTGACTTAAGAGGGGTATGAGGAATGTTTGAAATCACGAGCGATGATGTTATGTGGATTTCCTCAACTACGTTCTCGAGAGGAGAAGTAGTTATTTCTTCATCATGCTCGGGTTCCTATTGATCACCCTCTTGTCTCTCTAATTCTGGCTCACCTTCAAAGTCACCTTCAGATCCTTCTTTAGAATCTTCATCAGACTCTTGCCTGCTTTCAGAAACCTCTTCAGCGTCGGAGTCTGCTTCTGCTGAATCTTCATCTTCAGCGGATTGGTCGCTTGAATTATCTTCTTCATCGGAATCTACCTCCTCTAGAATGGGCTTTTTACCCTTTGAACGAGATGGATGAGATTCCGTCTTTTCTGTCTCTTGGACAGCCTGGGTATCTTTCTTGCCAACAATGAACTTGATCCTTGGACCTCTTCGTGAAGAAGTGGGAACGGCCGCTGATTTGTTTTTGTCGTGGAGTTCTTTTTGTTGGCGTGCTTCTGCCTCGGATTCTTCTCCTTCTGAGTCTGTCCTAAAACTTTTCATCGTATGACCATGTTTGTGTAACCATTCTTCTGTGTTGGCTAGGATTGGCCTCAGCCTTTCTCTCATGCTGGTGACCTCTTTCCTAGACCACTGTATTGCAGGCAACGGCCTCTTAGCAACGCCTTGCTCATCATAGACAACGTTCATGATATCGCCTGGATCCTCAAAATCCTCTGGTAGGTCAGCGATACCAAGATCTCTGATTTGTTGAACTGTCAATCTGCAATAGTCCATTTTTCGAATGGCTTCTTCATCTCTGCAATCTGCCCAGATGTCTTCAAAACGGTACCTGTGTTGGTGACCCTTTGCAACTTCTTTCTGACATCTCGGTAGTCAAAATCAAACCTATACCGTAGGTTTTGATGGTCATGATCTGCATCTCAGCATAGACAGACTTAGCTTTTGTGCGTTTGGATAGTATATCTGCCGATGGTCAGTGGGAACTTGAATCCACGCTTGTGGTTGCTTCTTCGTTCTTTCTGCACTGACATCAGCTGTCTGCATGTTTCCATGAGAACCCACTTATCCGAAGGATAATGTGGTAGCATGTAGGGACAACCGGTGTAACAACCTACTCTCAAGTAAGTAAACGTTGGGAATTGGAGAAAAATACATCCAACTTTACTTACCACCTTATAAGCCTCATCAGACACTCTTCTTCTTTCCAAGGCTGGATCAAAGTTGAAGAGTAAGGGCGCAAAGAAAGCATCAGTGACCCGTCTGAAATGGTGAAAGCTCTCCTTTAGCTCCAACGATAGAAATATCTCACAGGCACCATCATTCGATTCCCCTTTGTAGATAGACCTGGGAATTGTCTCATTACAGCTGCGTACACCAGGTAAGAAGTCATGTAGAACTTCAATGTAGAAGGAGCGTTGATCAACTGTTCGTGCATCTCATCACTGATTTGTTTACCCCAGTCAATATGCACCTTCTGCCTCCTTATGATCCTGATGTACTCATACATCCAATCATGAAAGGTGGATGATTCCGGCAAACCTTTCACTCTGCTCAGAAACGTGATCATATCCTTGACGTCATCTTTGAAGTCACTTCTCAGGAGTCCTTTCGGCCATCTGGAAACAGACGATCTAGGCTTTTTGAGCCATTGAGTATTTATCAACTGTTTGGCTTTATTAGGATCAGCATCGAAAATCTCCTGTGCTTTTGATATAGAAATGTCAATATATTTGTCCATGTGAGGAACCTTGAAGACGATGTCAAAGAAATCGGGGTCGAGTCTTAGAATCTCGTGCCCGGAAGAGTCGATCACACTTCTGCTTTCTCGGATGTAATGAGACGCAATTTGAAGAACAAATTCAGTATTATGCGCAGCTGTGGGGAACATCGCCACCAAGTGGAGATTGCTGTGTACGATTTCCCTCATTGAATCAGGGAGAGGCTTCGTCTCTGTCAACTTTGCAAAGTCAACCAAGTCTTGATGGCCAACTTCTGTATCCTTTATTTCTTCAACTTTCGAAAGCACCATAGTTGGCGGATAGACGCCTTGATATTTGTACTTCATCTTGCTTTTTGCTTCAAGAAGAGGCTTCGGAGCAGTCATCAAAAGAAACCGGAACACTGAGCACTCTTGACTTGACGATCTCTGAGAGTAGACTGCAATCCGTCTAGCCAGAACAAACACCAATTGTTAGGAAACATGGGAAAGCGTGAAATGAGCACGAGGGTGGAAAAGCATGGAACGGATGGCGAGGCATGAAAAACGATGCACGAATGCGGAAAAATGAAACTCAGGGAGCACACTGGTCCAAAATGAAGTTCATTTGGAAAGGTTTGGAAAAAGTCAGAAAAAAGTGTAAGGGCGCTAAAATTCAGCGCCCTTACATTTTGAGAAAATTGCTTTTGGTGTAAGGGCGCTAAATTTTAGCGCCCTTACACTTTTCAGTGTTAGGCAATTTTTGCTAAATTTGAAATGTCATAGCGCTGAAAATTGGCGTTTCTGCAATTTTGGCAATTTTTTGAAGATGTAAATGCAATGAGGGATGGCGAAGGCGCTCAAGCTTCAGCAAAGGCAATGTGTTTGAATCATGGAAGCTTGAACTTGCTTTCATCCTATTACATACGCCTTCAATGATTAAGGGAGTTCTCTTTCACAATGATAGATCTTTTTCAACGTTCACCAAAATGCATAGAGAGATACACAAAAAGATTTCAACATGAATACATTGGATAGATACAAGTTTCCACAGAACATCGACCATAGAGGAGAATAAGGAAAGAAACGCGTAGGGAGAAGAGAGAAGAATGCGTAGGGTTAAGAAAAAAATGCGAATGCAAGAAACCAAAACGCGTATGCAAGACATGAACATATACAAATGAAAATACAAAAACCAAATGAAAGTCTTACCAGGGCAAAATGCAAATCTTGCTGAAGAGATGAATGGCAGAAATCTTCCAAAACGCGAATTTGCAGATGAGAGGCAATTCGTCCAGCAAGAGGAGAGGCAAAAGAAATAAAACATAAACAACAAAAGTGGTGAATTCATTCACTTAACTTGCAAATGAAAATTAAAAACCTAACTCAAGTCGTGCAATAAATTTAGGCACGAAAAGTGGCACGATTGACGAAAAACACGAAATTGTGAAGAAACGTGCCAGAGGCATAAAAAAAAAGTTAAGTGTCGAAAGAAAATGTAATGGCGCTAAAATTTAGCGCCCTTACATTTTTTGGAAATTCACTGCATTTAGGGGCGCTAAATTTCAGTGCCCTTACATTTCCAGACTTAGCCAAATTTTTGGATTTTCCCTGCAGGAGTGCACTTTTTCAGTGCTACTGCATCTTCCGCAATTTGCAAAGCACAAACAGTGAAACGTCGCGAAAGATCTCGTTTCGAAGGTCTTTGCGAGGTGAACAAGGGGGAATGCTCGAATTGACTATTCAAGACTTGGGAACACATTTTGAGGTGGCTTGAAAATCACTCCGTTATGCGTACTTGAACTTCACGAATCCTAGGAAATAGACAAGTTTCGTAGGGGGGTTATCCGTGGAACGAGCGCTGCTAGATTCCATGATAACACTTTGGAGACTTGGGTATTGTTGTTATGCTGTACGCTGTGTGCAGTTTGAATTCTCCAAAATTGAGGTCTTGGATCTTGACAGTGGATTCAACCTTAGGGTTTGTGGAAGGTGGTGGTGTGGCAGAAGACGTGGATGGAGCGGATGTGGAAGATGATCTAAGTGTGGATGGGTCAATGTATTTGGATGACGAGGAGCTAGGTGCTTCTCGGTTAATAGGCACTTAGTTTTCAGAAATACCCCTCAGGTTGTTACAATAATAGAAAGGGTCAGGGTCTCCATATATGGTTATTTCCGTGCCGTCAAATGGAAACTTTAGGCATTGGTGATATGTGGAAGGAATGGCTTTTAAGGCATGAATCCATGGATGACCGAGCAAGATGTTATATGGTAGTTCCAAATCTAGGACGTGGCAAGTTGTGTCCACAATGACTGGTCCCATTCTGATAGGGAGA
This sequence comes from Sequoia sempervirens, assembly GCA_007258455.2. NCBI lineage: Eukaryota > Viridiplantae > Streptophyta > Pinopsida > Cupressales > Cupressaceae > Sequoia > Sequoia sempervirens. The sequence continues at coordinate 293,486,460 of VDFB02000003.1, read as the reverse complement.
GAGATAACACCATGTGAAGAGCGTTCTTCGTCATCATATGCTTTGATCACTATACTCTTTGTCAGGTCTACGCATGCATTGAAGAATCCTAGAGCCTTAACCAGTTTGAGGGAGCATATGTTCAATATTGCTCCGCCATCGACTAAAACTCATCTCACTTTGTGCTTGTGGACAAAAGTTTCTATGTGCAATGCATCATTATGGTTGGTCTTAGGTGATGAGTAGTCTTGATTTGAGAAGGTGACATGGTGAGGCATAGTGAGGTATCCCACCATGGTCTCAAACTGATTGACATCAATGTCCTTGGGGACTGACGACTCTTGCAAAGGTTTTATCTAGTATATCCTTGTGCGCGAGAGAGATACAAAGCAACTCAAGTATAGAGATTTGCACGGGAGTCTTGCCCAGCTGGTTAATAAGGTTGAATTGACTTTTGGATTGCCATTGCTTTGTGGTCAGGATAGGTTTTGACTGTTTAGCGGATGGGCTAGGTATGGTGATTTTGGGTTGTCTAGCGGGAGGTGGACCAGCTATGGTGACCTTGCCACTACGAGTAGTATCATTACATTAGGGTGTTCTCTTGACTGTAATGGTATTGATGTATTCGTCATCAGTTCAGACATTATTTATAATTGGTCCACCAGAATAGTTGTACTTGGCTCGGGTGAAGTTAGCTTGATTATTGTTGATCTGTGGACCTGAAGTGGAAGCATTATGAGAACCATGGTCCTGCAGTGGATTCTTATGGATAGTATGATCTGAATTGGAGGTGAATTGTGATCCACCTACTTCAATGATACAACTTTCAATAAGATCTTGTACTATGTTTTTTAGTTGTCGACAGTTAGAGGTTTTATGTCCTTTTTCCTGATGGTACTCACAAAATGCATTATCATTCCACCATGCAGGTTTGAATTGTCTTGGGTCATATGGTTTGGGTTCTTCAAGTGTGATGACCCCATTCTGGAGGCATTTCTTGAGGACTTCTTCATTGGGTTCACCCAAAGAAGTGTATGTGCGACCCCGAGGAAATTGTCTCATTTGATGGTATTGCCCCTGGTTATTTTGACTGCTCTAGTTATTTGAAGGGACATTAGTAGGGGGTGTCAATGTCATTGTTGGTTTGTTTTTCTATTGAACCCCTTTTAGGCCAATATAGGACCCACAATGTTTGCAGTCTTGGCATCAACAACATCGTCATTTGTAACATGTTTATTTTTGACCCAATATTTATTTTTGTCAGCGGGTGGATTGGCATTTGTGTTTTTGGGACCGTACCTTAGTTCTCCCTTTGTGATAAGGGATTTCTCAATCTGGACCCCTTTTTTGACTAAGTCTGTGAAGTTTGTGCAACAATATACTTGCAATGCATATTTTAGGGGCCCAAGAAGTGTTTGCACAAATATGTCGACCTTTTCCCTTTCGGGTATGTCAATGTGACATCGACTAGCTAGACTTCTCCATTTTTGAAAGAATGGGATGAATGTCTCACCAACATCCTCCTGTGTGAGATTGCACAAGCTAGTGATAGAGGTGTCCATGTCAATGTTGTATGCATAATTTTTTATGAATTTTTGTTTAAGCTCATCCCATATTTGGATATCCTTTTGAGTGGAAAACCATTCAAGGGCAGGACCCACCAGACTTTTAGAAAAAATTCTCAAAAGGTATGTTTGTTCAAGGTGACATCCATACAATTGGTTGTAAATTCGCGAACATGTTCAATGGGGTTTGTCTTGCCTCTATATTTTGTGAAATTGGGTGACACATATCCCAAAGGAAATGGAGGCATGTATAAGCTCATGTTGAATGGGTATATGTTTAGATCATATGATATTTCTGATTTCTTTCCTGAAATGTATATGTTTTGGATAGTTTTCTCTAAACCCATCAGTCTTGTTTGGAAGGCATCCATAACAGGGTCATTTGTGGTCCCATACGTTGTATTTCTTGGTACACCATAGGTCCCCATTTGTTGTGCATGAATATTGGTGTATTGTGGTAGTATGGATTGTTGTGACATGTATGATGTGTGCGGATTGGCATGTTGTTGGTGTTGAAAAATTGGATTAGGTGTATGTTGGTGAGTATGAACGTGAGATGAGTAGGTTGGGATGTGTCCCCCAGCCATGTGTGTCATTACCTGGGGAATATGGTGACCATGAACGTTGTGGTGTATTAGTGATGTCATGGGTTGTGTTATTTGGCCACCTTGTGCAAATTGTTGGGTTTACACAAGGGGAATTTTGTATTTGTACCTTGGGAGGCAATGACATGTGACTATGTTGTCGTGTTAATGTTTTGTTGTTGTTCTTGGATAAATATACGTCTTTTGCCTCCTCCCAAAGGATTTTGTGAAATACCAATGAGTGGATATGTCGAAGGTATGCTCATGGTAATAGGTGTAGCTGTCAAGGGGGGATTGTTGTGACTTGATGATTCCCCCATGGAATTTACTGTCGTGGTAAAGAGAGGTGTTGAATAACTTGCCCCCATTGCCGAGGAGCCATAGGTGGTTCTAGGTGATTGTGACAGTATTGTGGATGTTGTGGGAATTGTGGCAGATTGTGATCCTCTAATGGATGTAGCGTTTATTGTATTGGAGGTGTTTGGGATGTTGGAGGTAGCATGCACTGTCGTTGTAGTGTCAAAGAAAGTATTGTGCGTAGTGTTTGGAGGCTAACCACTATGTGACATGTTATGTGCATTATTGTTATTAGGGTCAAGAGATGTTGAGCTCAACATGTTGATGTCGAATCTGTGTGGTAACTTAGCTCCTTGAATCAAGAGTATGGCTAAGTATCTGTCTCTGTCATATAGGATCATTTGTTTGACAAATTGAGAGGCCTCTGGATCTTGTGCCGCTACCTCTAGGTCTTCCTCAAGTATTTGACCGTATTCATCCTTATGCAAGAATGGTTCAAATGGGTTGTTTGATGAGGATGGTGTTGTCGTGAGAGGTTGATTGTTTGTATTTCCAAATGGATCGTCAAAAGTCCAATTTGGGTCGTATGTGGGATTATTGACAGTGGAAGTTGGGTCTTGTCGAAAGTTTTCCATTTGTCATTTTTGGAGTCTAGTTTCCACCATAAAATGAGATTGCTCAAATGACAATGACAACTAAATGCAAGGATGACACTATGCAAAGTCTAAGTTCAAAATGACGACTAGGATGAATAATATTTTTGGATTTTTGGGAAGAAAATATGAAATGTCTAAACTTATAATGCAATTTAAGACAAGGGTACCTAAGCACTTCTAAGCTCAATCTTTATTTTCAATTTTGGTTACTAAAGGACTTTGTTGAAAAGGACAAGATGACAAGGTCTAAATGACTAGTGAGTTTTCCTAACTAGACTGTTGAGTTGGAAAATCTCACAAAAAGGGACAATGACTGAAAAAGGGATTGATAATTTAGTCCAAGAGAACCTAGTTTCGAACGCAATGACATTGCAAATTGTGTTGAGATTTTCCTAATCCAAATTATGCGAGATGTAAAACCTAGGGAAAAACTAATGCCTAATGTATGCAACTAACAAAAATGAAGGATGAAACCTATGGTCGGGAATGCAAACTAATGGTCAAAAATTTGAGCAATTTCAAAATTTGTATTTGACATAATCTCCTTGGAAACAGTGTTTGACAAATGATTGACAAGGTGTAGACTTCATATTTGACTTTGTATGATTTTTTAGTTGTGATAGGCAAATGTGTCGTTTGAGGCTTTGAATGCGTCACGATTTTATGAATGCTTTCCATCAAAACTTACTAAACGTATCCCACAAATTTTAGCACTAGTATCATCTCCAAACATAACTAGACCTCCATCGTATTTATCAAGTTTCAAAAACTTACTCTTATCACTAGTCATGTGATGTGAGCAACGACTATCAACTACCCAAAATTTCTTTTTTTGTTTAGCATGTAGGGCAGAGATAACCGTACCTTCATTTTTATCCTTCTCCTTCTCTGGAGGACTTTCCTTTGTCTGTTTTTCTGAATTAGTAGAAGTAGGTTCATCCTTAATCTCCAGGAACAAGCATTCATTGTCATTTGGATCTTCATATTCTAAATCTTCATATGAAATACTAGAATTCTCATTAACATAGTAAGCTTTGTTAATCTTCTTTCCTTTCTTTTCTTTCTCATATCTTTGTTTATTCTTTTTAGCTCTTTCTAGAAACTTTACAACATAGTGACCAATTTCTCCACAACTAAAGAACTTAAAGGGAAATTTACCTTCATACTTACCAGAGCCTTTTCTCATTCTTCTTACAAAGTTAGCTTTGATTTCATCAAATTTTTCTTCATGCAGATCTTTAGTTTTTGTAGCTTTAAAAGCAGTCTCTTTTTTGCCTCCACTTCTTAGATTCAGCTTCCTCATCTCATAAAATGTCAAGAATCCTAGCAGTAGATCCTTAGTACAAGTTTTATAATATATAGTCTGCTCAATAGCACTCACCTTTTCACTATAAGCATCATGAAGAGTTATGAGAATATTCTTTACAATCCTGGTTTCATCTATAGTGGCGCCAAGAGATCACATTCCAGCCACTACCTCATCCAATCTCTGTACATAAGCTTTAACATTTTCATCTTTGGACATATGCATAAGATCAAAATGTGTTTCCAAATTCTACAATTTTGCCTCTTTTTCCCTTTCATCACCATCATGTGCTCTTTCTAAAGTGACCTAGACTTCCTTAGCTATCTTCAATTTTTGAACCTTAATCAACTCGAAATGTACAAGACTATTCTTCAAGATGAACTTTTCCTTATTATTCGCTTCATGTGCTCTAATTTTTTCAGGTGTACTCAGACCATTAGTAGGAGTGTAGGGATTCTTATAAGCTTTCTCTACATCATATCCACAATGCTCCAAATATTCTTCTATCAATACTTTCCAGATACCATAATTAGTTCCATTGAACCTTGGATAATCAAAGATCATTTTGCTAAACATCCTAGACCTTCCTCAAGTGGTTAAGCTCTTCACCAAGGAACCAAGATCTGGTACCAATTGTTGGATAGGACAACTGAGGGGGGTGAATCAGTTGTCAGAGATTATAACCTTCAATTCAATTACTGGAACTTAACACATAAACTAATTAAATGACTAGCCATCAAATGCTAATACACAAACACAATAACACCAAATTTATATGGAAAAACCAATGATGGAAAAACCACAGTGAGGATTAACTCACACTATAGAGAATATCAAAACCAATTACAAAAAGGCTCATTACCTAAAATAAGGCTCACTTCCTACAATAAGGACTCATTGTGCATAGGGCTACAACCTAGAGATACAAAAGAAGACAAAGAAGACTTGTTACAGAGAGACAACAATCCAAATGCAACAAAGGATTCCACCACAATTACTGATCAACCTACATGAATGATAGAGTTCACCTTCTACTCACTGCATCTAGAAACTCAACATTAGGCTTCACACTGATCAATCAGACGCATAACTCGCACACTTTTAGAATATCATCAAAGTTGTATCTGCTCTTTCACTTATCTTCCTTTTTTTCTTGTGTACAATTTTCATTGCTAGCTTATTCTGTATTTATACTATCTCCAACTTTGAAAAGATACAAAATCAGCCATCCAACTTCAAATTCAAATTAGGTTGGCTCCAAACATCCTAGGGTGAAATTAGAATGTGGGTAACCCAAACACACACTTCAACAACTTCGAATATAGTGCTTAAGACACGATTGACCAAACTAGTGTAAAAAACATAACACAATTAAGCTCAATACTTAGAGAAACCAAAAATATTTTCTCTAAACCCGCAAGTCAAAAGAATTCATCAAAGAGAAATCTGGACCAGCAACATTTCTCTCGGATCTCAGCCAAAATACAGAAAAACATAGGTCACAATTGGTGAACACAACTCAATCTTCACAAAGAATCGATAGCCAAGAATCTGGATATAGCAACCTTCAAAAAACTTGACTAACATATCTGATCCACACAAACATAGAGACAAGTACCAGAGCAACAACTTCAATAGTTGAATACCTACAATCTTCCTTTAATACAATTTTCTTAATATCCTCAATATATATAGTCAACAGTAACTAGTAGATAACTAGCTTACCAGTTGACATCAATGACAACACTTTCATTCCTCTTTCCATTCTTGCAACATCACCTTCCATTAATCTTACCAGCCTCATAGAAAACACATCATTTACTGTTTGGTAATGCTCCCAATATTGGTGAACATTAATCTAGGGCATATGAGCATAAATCAAATTATTCCCTGGTTTTCTATGCAGGGTAAGAATTTTGTTCAATCCTTGTATACACACCCTTAGGGTGCAGGAATAAACAATATAAGACAACATGGTGAACCATTGGGTGTTCGAGAAAGTCATGATCTATTCATGCAACTTGTCCTTGATAAAACTCGCCCAGTGAATTTGCACAGGGCCTTCCATTATTTTCACTATAATCTTGAACATCCACGGTTCAAATTTGTTGGCAACCTTGAGTCCATCTATACTGCTCAATAGGGTTATTATGTCCCAAACATCTTGAATAAACACAAACCTAAGGATTTATCTCATTTTCTTCGTAATCTCCTCCTGACACCATGTCGCATTCATAAACTTCCTGATTTGTTCTTCTACATTTAGGTACACCATAGCTAGGACTTGCATATTCAATGGATTCAATTGTTTGAATGTGGGGAGCCAAAATGTGTATACAATTCCATTTACAGAGAGGTCTACATAGACTCCTCTTTCTTTCTCAATGACCCTCTTATTTGGATCATACCAATTATAAACTCAAATACCAGTTTAGGAGCTTCCATTGCTAGCAAAAACCCTTATGAAAAATGCAGTCCACTTGCAATGATGCTTTTGGCACACTAGGAGGAACCCTGTTAATGAATCCATGTAGCAAATTAATTGTTAGTAAACCTTCCTGGATGGGTGTTTGTAACTATCCCACCAATTGATACAACTTACGAAATAGGGGACTCGAATCCCTCATCTATCAGTTTCTTCTTGGAAGTGCTCATATTTGTCTTGGTTTCCTACATTATTAGCAAATATGTGCCTTGTGTGCGAGTTAAGGTTAAATTTAACCACCAATTTTCAATAATTCATAAATTTTCCTTACTCACAACATTTATAGTATGCAATTAGGTTAAATTCCTTTAAAAATAATTAGCATTTCAATGACCTAATCAGTGGTAATGCCATTTAACCTAAGCCATGCATGCATGAAAGAATGAATAGAAATTATGTTACTAGAAACATACCTAGTTTCGTTGATGATATGGTTGTCTGAACGCAATTAAAAACCCTTGGTAGCTGTGTTCTTTGGCTTTCCGAGACTTACCTTTCTTTGCACACCATAATCTTGGTTTTAATTCTTTGATGTACTTACATGTGAATAATTTGGTGCAATAGAGTGTTATGGAAGTAATTGCATGCTCAAAGTGGTGCCAAGTATGCATGCTATTTTCCACCTTCATTAATTTATTTAGCTGTGCATTAATTATCTTGAGCAAAGGTGCAATCATGGTGAATTAGGGTTCAAATCATGATCTCTTTGGTTCTTATGCAGGGGTCCACCATTTGGTAAGAAAGCAACACAGACAACTGACGTGGAACACTTCCATGTCACTTTGATTCTTATGATGCAAATTTTTTTAGAGGCAGTGCCACCTTTGGATACTTAACAATTTGATAATTAATTGAGGCTTGAATCATTTGACATTGGACTTCGAAGGACTATTAGGAGTCGGGACTTTTTCCTACCTAGTTCATGAGAACTGAGCACAGAGGAAAAATCAAGACGGGGTGCAAGATAGACCAAATCAATTTGAAATGAAATTTAAAAAAAAATTCTGATCTCCGGTTCTAAGGAAAAGAAAAAAACTATCAGGCTAACTAGAAAAGAGGGGAAACATACGCACGAGGACAATTTTTATGGGTGAAAAATTATCATGTGCAACAATTGGCCAGACAAAAGAGAAACTTGTCGAAGATAAAACATCTTTAGAGAAACAACATTGATAGCTGGGACAAGGGTCTGGTAAATCGATAAGGTCAGGGAAAAATTTAACAAACATTCCAAGCCCAACAAAGCAAGAAATTAAGCGGGGGGGTCAAACAAGTTGGATCAAGAACTAATCATTTTACCATTTCCTCCAAAAGCAAAAGTAAAGGAAGGGAAAGCAACAAAAAAAGAGGGGATCCACATTTTGCTGAAGAGAAAAATGGGGCGTGTTGTGAGACCACACAACAACTAGAAACCAACAAAACCAAACAAAACAATAGAAAGTCAATTCTAGACCTAATGACCATACTTCAAATTTTTGTAGTCTTTAAATTATAAATAATTAGACCCTCATTCTAGCATTCCATTTTCACTTTAGCTAGCATACAAGATTAAATTTTATTGAGCTCACGTGTGTGCAACTAATTTATTTCGCTACAGTAAATTCAGAGCATAATGGATGTTTTCATTTACTTGCATAATTTGGTAATTCCTTTTAATCCAACCTTGGATAGATCCTTGCTTCCTATAAAGTGTCCATAGCCTCGACAAAGTTATCTCTTTAATTCCCCCAAACATAGCTCTATTACTAGGCAGGTGTCTATAGCCCCAGTTGAGATATTTGGATAGCCTAAAGAGTTGAATTTTCTCTTTTGATATTTCTTTGATATTTATTTTTTCATTTTTTCATTAAATATTTCATTGTAAGCTCTTTTGCTTCAACTTGCAGGCAACAAAGCCTTCTATTAGGTTAGGAATTATAGTGGTAGCAAAGGATACCTTTTGATTTTTCACTCAATGAAAACAACTATTATCCAAAATTCAATAGAATGATTTAGATATGGGTGTTTGTAGCTCAACATCAACTAAATGATTTATGTGAACTAAAGTGAACAAAACCAAACAATTCCCCAATTATCTATAATTAAAGGACTATTTCTAGTCAAGGCATGAATCACATTTCCAGAATTGACGTTCTATTATTTTGACCACCTATGAAGGTTTATAACTATCATATATGTCAACACAAAACCCTAAAAACAAAAAAAAATAAAAGAAAGCACAAAAATCCCCCCCCCCCAAAAAAAAAAACTATATACATACTTACAACAAGGACTTGCAACCAATGCTAGGCTTGAAAGTAATGCTTCAGTAATTGTTCATTGACTAGCAATGGAACATCCTCTCTTGTTAAAGTCTTAAGCCTATAAATGCTGTCACCTAAGATTTCATATACTTGGTAAGTACTAGTCCATAAATTTTCAAACTTACCATGTTCAAACTTATGCTCATGGGCTTTGTCCCAATATAGGACTAAATCAGATATTCTGAAAGTTTTTAATCTATCCCTTTTATCGAACCAACACTTTACCATAGAATGGTGCATAGAAACATGATCTATTGCTCTAGTATTCTTTTCATCCAAGTGAATTAGATGTGATTACCAAGCTTTGGTTTGATCATCTAATCCAACATACTCTTGAGCAAATTTCCAAGTAAGAATCTTCAAATTTATAGGAAATATAGGATCTATTCCATAGAATAAGTGGTAAGGGGAATTCCCTAATGCAGATTTCATCCTGGTACGATCTACCCAAAGGGAGAATTTCAACAAGGAATGAAATTCCCTAGGATTCTTTTCAATTAGCCTTCTAATTATATCCAATAGGTTCTCGTTCGATGATTCTACTAATCCATTTCCCTATGGGTAATAATTAGATGAAAATTTTAACATTATACCTTATTCAAATGCCCAATTAGAAAATTTCAATGAGGAAAAAGCAAGGGCGTTATCACATACCAAAGCATACAGTATTCCAAACATGGTAATAATATTCTCATCTAAGAATTTAATTACCACCTTTGTGGTGCATTGCTTGCTATGGAACACTTCATTCCACCTGGTACAATAATCAGTGGTAGTTAACACAAACCTGTGGCCTGCAAATGACAAAGAGTTAATTATGCCAATGAATTCTAACCCCCATTATGAAAAAGGGCACATCTCCATCATGAGATGCAATGGTTGTGCATTAAATATTCCTTTATTTGCAGTAGTTTGACATGTGTAATAATGTTTTACATTCTCATATGTATCCTTGAAAATAGTCAGCTAGTAGTAGCTGGCTCATTCGGCTCTTAGAATGAGGTGTGTAGTAGCCAAAGTTGCTTTGTGAGATATGCTAAATTTATCATGTAGTTCATGCAACACTTCACTAGCTTCTATCTTATTTAGAAATCTCAAATAGATTCCTTCATGATTTCACTTCAACATAACCCCTCCTTTAATCATATAGCTCTGGGCTTTAATTTTCAGTGAACTTCTTTGATTACTTTGCATATGGTCTTGGCAATTGTTTCTAACCAGATAGTACCATATATCTGAGTAAAAATCATCTTGGTCTTCTACATCCAAAGTATACTATTGGATAGAAATTTGTGGATCAATCTCATCAATGGATTTAACTAAGGCTTTCTTGTGAACTAACTTCATGGGTATAATTTCCAAATCAAATTCCTGCAAGATCATAACCCATTTAGCTCTCTTTTCTCCAAGCTTGCTTCGTGTCAACATCTTTACTGTGGCGTCAAATATAGTAGCCTTGACTATACTTTTGAGAATGTAATGTTTGAACTTTCTTACAGCCTTGACCAAAGTAAAAGCTTCTTTCTCAATATTGAAATATCTTAGCTCTGCCTCTTTAAAGGGAGCACTCATGAAAATGATTGGATTTTCTTCTTTATTCTCGCCCCTTTGTGTCAATACAAATGTACATGTATGACTAGAAGTAAAAGAGTAAATATAAAATAGTTTAATGTAATATGGACTTACCAACACCAATGCTTCCACAATTGTAGCTTTCATATTTTTGAAGGTGAGCTTATTCTCATTCATCAACTCAATTTTTGCATCTTTCTTCAACATATCATTGAGTGGTTTGACTATCTCGGAAAATCCTCTAACAAACTTTCAAACGAAATTGACCTTACCAAAGTATGACTTCAATTATTTCTTACTTCTTGGGGGATGCAGCTTAAGTAAGGAACTCACTCAATCGGGTCCATTGAAATACCTCTTTCAGAAATAATGTGTCCTAGCAATTTCCCTTCAATCACCCCAAAAACACATTTCTTAGGATTTAGTGAAACTCTGTATGTTTCACACTTTTGTAATATTGACTGAGATCATGAACATGATCTAATCTATTCTTAGAAAATACCGTGAGGTCATCCGTGTATATAATGATGCACTTTCCTACCAAGTCTTGGAAGGCATAATCCATGGCTCTTTGGAATGCAACTTCGACATTTATTAGTCTGAATGACATCCTTCTATAAGCGAAATTCCACCACTTTTTGGTGAACATTATCTTTTTCCTATCCTCCTTCATGAAAATTACCTAGTTATACTTGGAGAATCTGTCCAGGAAAGAAATCATCTGTGAACCATTAACAATTTGTAGCACTTCTTCCAATGAGGGCAAGGGATAGTTATATTTTTTAGATTAATTATTAAGATTTCAGAAATCCACACATAAATGAATGTCTCCATTCTTTTTTTTGATGGGCACTAAATTTTCCACCCATTTAGAATGCTTGATGGGAAAAATTATCTAGGCTAAGAGGAGATTTTGTACTTCCTTTTGAATCAGGGGCTCTAGGAGTGCATTTACAGGTTGTTGTTTCTGCCGGAAAGGTTTTGCATCATGCTTTAACAGAATTGTATGAGTAATAATGGAAGTGTCATATGTATTCAAATCTTCATATGTCCATGCTATAACCTTCCAATAATCCTTGAGTGCCTGAGAAATATTTCTTCACTCTTCTTTAGTACACACCTTCCCTATAAACACATTCTTCGAATCTTCTTCAGTATTTAGATTATATAATTCAGACTATCCTCTATCAGTTTTAGGCAGGTCTTTTTTCCAAATTATCTGATCCATATCAAATAATCTTTCTAGCTCAATTATTCCTCTCGATATATTATTATCTTTCAATTGAGCTAATTCTTCATCTTGAAATTTTCTATCTGGTTGATCTATTTCTTCAATTATCTATGCCTCGAAGATGCCAGTGTTAGTGATAAATTCTAACATGTGATGATCTTCTTCGAACACCTAAAAATTAGTAACATTATCAAGAGCTGAGGGAAATTGCACCAAATCAATAGTGAACCTTCTCAAAGTAGAAGCATCTAATGCTTCTAGAGCACTAGCAATAGTAGCTAGAGCATATGCTCTCTGATTATATCTTCCTGGGATGTGGGTGATGTTAAAAGCATCAAAAGATTCTATCAAATACCACACCCAATGTCGATAGCTAGAAAAGTGTTTGTAATGGAAAATATATTGTTTCTAGACTTGCTTGACCACTAGCTCCGAGGCACCGAAGACCCTAAGAATTTTAAATTTCCTCTTGATTACGAGCATCAAACCATGGATGAGGGCCTCATATTCTACCACATTGTTAGTACATTGAAATTGTAATCTATACACAATAAGAAAAGGCTTAAGTTGGGGACTGATGAGCGAAACCCCAACTCTAATTCCTTGTTTTGACTTTGACCCATCAAACCTAATGGTCCAAGTTTGATCCTCAACAACTTTGAGCTTAGCATTATCAAGAGCTTATAAATTACTATTTTTGGCTTGCATTGCCTGTGTTTTATCTTCAAGTGTTTTAGGCCTAGATCTGTTAAGAATTAAATTTTCCTTATAGTGTTGATCGCCAACTATGTGAATGATCTCTAAGCACATCACATTACTGTCTTCTGAATGTGCAGAGTTATGTAACTTGCACCAACCTTGTAAAATATTTTTTTTTAGTGAATCTTTATATTTGTTGTTGTTTTGAGCTTCTTTAGCAATATTCTTCCAATTTTTTTCTAAATGACTATCATCTCCTTTAGAAGAATCATAATTCGAATCAACTAACATATCTATCCTAAGGGTTATCTATTTATGCTTTTCAGTATTGTACATGAAAACTTCTTCTATTCTAACTCTAGAACTTTGGATTCCATATACTCTTGGTTCTACATCTATGTATAGAACTTCATTAAACTGATCGTAATTGGTGATCATATGTTTCATGCACGGTTCTCTCTCAATCCTGATCTGATTAGGGACTCCTTTCCAAGGAAACCAAATATGTGAGAAGTCAATTCCCATATATCCATTCAAAGTCTTTGACCAATCCCTACTCAATAAAATCCTGTAAGTGTTTGGTATCTCAACCACTTGGATATCAATATAATACTGAATCCTAGGGTCTCATGCTAATTGCATATGGATGTTGGTTAACTCCCTGACTACATTTACCTTAGTTTTATCAAGTTGAGAAAATTTCTTTAGAGAATATTCCATGGTTAAGCCTAGAGTTTGAAATATAGATGAAGGCATCACGTTGATAGATGCTCCAGAATATACCAAATATTCTCAATGTCAACAAAAATGGTGGGGATTCTACCTTTCCCTTATAAAAATCTACTTGCACATCTGCCATAGGAACTGTGTATTTCTCTTTTTCCTTAATAGAGTTGTCCTTTTCCCATGTATCTTTTCTGAGTATGCTTTCTTTGGGATATTATTCCAATGTATTCAAGAAATCTTTTCTAATTACAAGAATTTTAAGTAATTTTGATAGAGAGAGGCTAATTTTTAACTTTTTGATTTCTTCCGCCAAATAATTAGTTAGATTTTTTTGGTCAACGAATTCTATTTTACCACTTCAAAAGAAATTCAGCGAGTTGTTGTATGATAAGGCCACCTTTGGTAACCCCGAAGTGTTACTTGATTTATCATTAGGTGGATTGTTAAATTTATTAGGTGGGATTGATGTGGTCAAAGACCCTTTGAATCTATTTCCACCATTGGTATTACTTCTCAAGTTATAACTGTGTCCTTTCAAATATTTTAGAAGAGCATGAATTGTTGGAACCAAGCAACATTGAGAGGGGGGGTGAATCCGTGTTGTGCACTTTTTAACATTATAAATCTTATCACCAAAGCACTTATAATATTCAACCAAAGAAATATGCATGAACATAAAGTAAGAAACCACAACACCATAACACAAGAATTTTTATGTGGAAACCCTATTAGGGGAAAAACCACGGTGGATGGAAAATCCACAATATAATATGAGTATACTCAAAAGATGTTTACAAAATGGGAATGCACTTGCATTCAGGCACACTTCCTAGAGCTCACTACTCAAAATAAAAAAAGGCTAATTTCCTTACAAAAGTTTGGAATACTTCCAAAGATTTTAACTGAGAAAGATAGCATCTACAAATGCCTAATTACAGTTCCAGTTAGGCTCAATAATCAAATTCTACTCCTTCAGACTGGTTCTACTCTTTTGCTCTATTCTGCATCAACACACAACAAAAATCCTTAATGCACAATTAAAACTGTGCTTAATTTCTTTCTAGATCTTCTGTTATTCACAAGATACACCAACTCACATCGAACACACACCAAAATGATATAATCGATCACTTATATATATCTGCTACAAGGGTTTTGATCGCTTCATGTGAGCTTCAACAAAATAAGTAAATATTCACAAACTGTCAGCTTCAAATCATTCATAATATCCAATGTGAATCCACAAGAGTCAGCCACAACATAGTGAGGACCCAAAATAAAATTCTCAAACACAAAACCACTTAAGTAATAAATCCTCAAATATCCGTGACACACTATATTCACCAAGTCAGCCTTCATACAGTGATGAAAAAAGAATTAGACAACCATACCTCTTAATTTACATCTAGATCAATACGAGGTACCAAGATTTGTAGATAACATAGATTATGCATCAAACAATACTTCCTAAGATCCACAACATAAGATGATAACAAAAAATCTGCATATGAATCGAAGAACATAGATTTATCAGATGCTCTATTCATGCTTAACAAATAAACACTAATCTTCAATTTGTCTACCAATATGAGAAAAATGCAATGCGTGGATCGACTAGCTAACAAGGGTTGCCATTAATGAAAACACCATAAAGCATGTGCAGTGTCTCTTGCCAACATTCTCCCCGTTTGGCATTAATGACAACACTTAGTGAAAAATAACTAAGTGTCAGATTAGTACGAACAAAAATACACTACCAACCAAAAATCCAAAAATATTTTCAAAACTACAGCTACCCCTTGGATGAATGTACATTTTTCACTATTCTATTCTCCTGCTTTGACATCAATGGAAAAGATAGGGAATCCACATACAAAGAAAAAATTCAAACTGCATATGTACAAATTTCTTTCAACAATTTACACAAACTTGGAAATATTTGCAAAATTTGTTTTCAACAAGTTCAAGCTTGAGTCCCAACACTTCTTAAGACTCTCCAGAATAGTGTTGTGACCACAAAGCAAATAAGATTGCATATCAGTTGATTCAAGGCTTATAGGGTCACTGACTACCAAAGCATCTTGTGCTTCCTTCAAAGCAGTCAACATAGTTTCCATTTTTGGACCAATTAAACCTCTAAGTTCACAAGATCTTTCCACAACTCTATTATTCTCAAGCTTCAGACTCTTTTTTTTTTCAAGTAAAGAGATAACTTGACCTTCTTGTGTTCCAACAAAAATAGTTATGGGATCAAAAGCATCAGAAATAGCAGCTAATTCTTTCTCATGATCCTTAACCTTCTTCTCATTATCCTCATTAAGTTTTGATGAAGACAAACATGACTTATAGACTTTTCCACCTTCAGATAAACCATTATGAACATTATTTGCATAGGTAGCTAACAAAGATTTATCTTTAGCTATCATAACTTTTAGACTATTCAACCTTTTGTCATCAAACTCCTTCTATACCTTGACAATAGCTGAATTCTTAAGTGACTCAAAATGAGTACTTACCAAATTTATAAATTTCTTCAGCTCACCGGAGGAGAAACTAGATTGATCCTTCACATGAGTAGGCATGATTTTCTCCAGAATACCTGATGCAAGATTCAATAATTCACTATCCTCAATGTGGGATTTCAAAATTTCTTCCCTAGACTTTACTTGTGCAAACAATGTAACTCTCATTTTCTGAATTGGGGACAAAGTAGATAAATGTATAGGAGTATCTCCCAACTCAAGATCAAATTATTCCTTTTTCTCATCCAAAAATCTCTTCACTGCCTCTGCAGTGTCTCTTGCTTCCACTAGGATTTCCTTAACTTAAACCTTCTTTTCCTCAACTACTAATTCTTCAACCACAAATTTATGCTTGTCATTTGAAATTTCAACCTCTTCAATTGAAATCTCCTTTTCTTCAACCAACACAGCTTTTGGAGCTTCAATCTCCATAGGTGTCTCTTATGATGCACATTAGGATGATTTTGAGTATCCTCAACTATAATCTCTTCATTTACCAGACTAGATGAAATATCTTCTACATGCTCTTCTTTAGGGATAACATCAATCTTGTTCTTTAATAGAACTCCCTTCAAAATTCTCTTAGTTTCTTTTGCAACTTATTCTGTCCTGCCCAACATAAACTTGTTTATCCTTGACTTGCTTTTGAATTCTCTTTTTGCTTCTTTCAAGATTGACTGCATTTCCTCAGTTGACATTACTAGACTTAGATTTGCGAGAATCTGTTCTCTCATTTGCTCTTCTTCAGTTCTAGCATTGACTCTCCCCATCTCCAAAATTTTGTACAATTCCTTAGGCAATTGTGCCATTATTTCAACAAGAGTCATATTGAAATTGTTCAAATATTTTATTGTAGCCTCCTCAAGGACTCTTTGACCAACGGTATCAAAAGTACCATACACATCACATAAAGGCTTGAGATTTCCATCCTTAATTATACCTTTTTCAACTTCCTCTATAGACATACCTAATTTTTTAGGCTTCATCTTCTTCTTTTCTTTCTCTTTTTCAATAGAGGGCTTGTCCACAGTGACTATTGTTGCTGCTTGGGTGCCCATATGCTTTATATCCCTAAATTCTTCATCAGATTCCAACTCTTCATCTTATGAGACAACTTCATATGAGACTTCTTTGCATGACTAGATAGAGGTGCAGAGTCGGGTAGAGGATGCTGCTAGACTAGCAGATTCAGTTTTATCAGGCTCTTTTTCTTTTTCCTATCTTCCTTCTAGCTTCTCTTACTGCTTTTGCAGATATGCCCATACTTTCTGCAAAGACTTCCACTTCTTTCCTTACTCTTTTGACTATCATTGGCTTCTTTAACTGCTCATGGAATTGCATATTCTTTTCTGCATATGTTCCAAACCTTTCTTCTGTTAAATCGATAGGCTTACTCAAAAAATGTTGTGCATATAGTTCCAAGATTCCTTCCTCGAATTCTAATCCCATTGGCATAATCTAAACGGTTATGGGATCAGCTGCTTCCATTAAGCATTGATCAATATCCACCATAAAAAAAATTGTTTCCTTATACTTCTCAACAATAGAAGTAGGAATCCTTTCCCTTTCTTGCATTACATTCTGAAGGTTCTTGAGATATCCCCAGATTGTAGTTTTCCTTACTTGACAATCACCAAAGTTGAATAGCATGTCTCTAATCTGAACAAATACTAGCTTATCACTTCTTTGCTAGACTACCTTTCTGGCTTGCAAAACTTCATTCATGAAATAAAAGAACAAACAAAGTAACAAATTACTGTATTTAAAAAAATTCTTCTTGTCCTTCTTTATCTTTCCAAAATTCTCCATAAGCTAAAATTAGAGCAATTCACACAAGTAATATTCTGCATTCTCCTTAACCATCTGATAAGCTACATATATGGTAGTATCAGATACAAAATTTTCTCTGCTGCAGTGATATATCTTATAACCAATGACCATTGAGGAAAATTTTACATCCACATCATTGATGTTATTAATTGTCATTACTCTTCTATCAAATGTGAAACTAGTCGCATCTATGATAGTTTGATGCTTCACAAATTTCAAAATTTGCAAACCACCAGAAGAATTTAGACCTATAACATCTCTTATAGCCTCTTTTTTTTATTTTGAAAGGTTGATTCAGCCACATAAATTTAGCATGGACTCGACTCAAGATGTACTAGACCCATTCATTTTCATCAAACATGGGGAATTTCACAAACTGCATGAATTTATTCTATTCTAGTGTTTTGATTTGAGGCTTAACACATAAATCCTCTCCAACAATGTGTTTGGAATATAGATTTAGCAGCTGTGAGCTTCCTAACTCTTCAATATTAGCATGAATATATTCCCTAATGTCTTCAATGTGTAAAACTCCATATGACACAAATGAAAATGCACCTAAGGTCTCGGTCTCAACAAAATTGAAAGGGTGCCATTTGAATTTTGGATGCGGTCTGTCCTTCACTTCAACTACCAATGGAGTAGCCATTTCAACAAATTTACAGGATTACAAGTTTTACTAAAAAATAACTTTTAGTCGGAGTAGGGTTTGAGCTTCGAATCACCTTCACACTTGAATTGTCCCAAATTTCTCCAAAGTTCACTTTAGAGCTTCAAAAAATTCTTCTTCTCAAAGTGCAAAGTGACAAATGAAAGATAGAAATGACCTTTTTATCAATTTCACACCTAATATTTTTGACACAATAAATGCTTTTTCCCTAACTCATTTGGATACCCTATTTTCATACATTGTGAAAGATTATTGTTCTGTAGACCTTCAATTTTGTATAAATACTCTCTCCAGTTGTTCAACAACATCTGTAGATCACCAATGCAATCACTGTGCTCATCCACATTCTAGTGTCAATTACAGACAGGGGGTTTGAAATATTTTCTTGACAGATTCTACCAAAGGCCTAAAGACTAATTCCCAGAGGAATTACCAGAAGCTGATTCTGGTGCTACCTCATTTTCTGCAATAGAGGGACTCTTCTTCACCCAAGTTTTCTTCATCTTCTTTCTGATCTGATCTGTAGTAAGTTTCCATTTTCCTTTTACATCCTTCTGCATGTTTCTTCTTTGATTTACCAGACCTCTTCTGTAGGATCTAGCAATGTGACTAGTTTTGTTGAAATTGTAGCACACCACATTTCTTTGTCCAGACCAATTGTTCCATTGATTTTCTCTTGATCTACATTGATTAGCAATATGTCCAACTCTATTTCATGTATAACATATGACATCTCTATAAAAGTTGTTCATCACATTTTTGCATTCATTTGACTTATGACCATACTTGTTGTAGTTAAAGCACTAACCGGAGAAGGATGGATCATTTGAATTCATTCTAATTTTGCATTGGGCTGCCATATGACCAAATTTATTACACATAAAACAATAACCATTGAACCTTTGAGCATTAGGTTTTCTTACCAAATACCTTCCAACATTATTCATCTGATTTCCTTGTCTAAATCTCCTTTGTCCAAAATTTCTTTCTCCGGATCCAAAACTTTCTCCTTCCTTATATCCAAGACCTCACTTATCACCATCAGTATTCTGACCCTTAATCAATTCATCAAGCTTGGATGAGCTAATCTTGAACTTATCCTTGTATTCATTTGTAGTAGCATGTTCATCTTTGAGATCAATAATGTGATTTTCAAGCTCTTCTTCATTGTGTTTGGTTTGTTCTAACTCATGTTCCAACTGAATGAATCCATTAGTAATTTAGCTACATTCTTTAGATTTCTCTTTTAGGAATTGGGAAAGATTTTCTTCATTCTTCTTTCTATCTTCAATCCCCTTAGTCATCCTCATCATAAGAGATTCCATCTCATGCTTCAAAACTGTATTCTCTCTGGAAAAATTTTCACATTCTTCTATCTTTTCCTTTACGACTTGACTCAGTTGTTCATCTTCAATCCATTTATTGTCATCTTGTTTGATCTGATCACAAACTTCCCTTCTCTTCTCTCTAGATTTATTGATTTTATCTTTCAATGAATCAATGAATGTCTCAACATTTAGAATATTTTCTTTCAATTCCTAGACTTCAAATTTTGATTAATCAAGATCATCTAGGGCCATCATAAGTTGTTGTTGAAGACTACTTGAATCCATTCAAACACTTTCCAAGATCTTCCCCAAGCTATTAAACTCCTTCTGAGGAACTAAGCTCTAATACCAATTATTGGAATCAAGCAACATTGACAGGGGGGTGAATCAATGTTGTGCAATTTTTAACATTATAGATCTTATCTTCAAAGCACTTATAACATTCAACCAAAAGAAAAATGTATGAACATAAAGTAAGCAACCACAACACCATAACACAAGATTTTTTACATGGAAACCATGTTAGGGGAAAAACCATGGTGTATGGCCAATCCATAATATAATATGAGTATAATAAAAAAGATGTTTACAAAATGGGAATGCACTTGCATTTAGGCACATTTCCTAGAGCTCACTGCTCAAATCAGAAAGGCTAACTGCCTTAAAATTTTTTGGAATACTTCCAAAGATTTGAATTGAGAAAGACAACATCTACAAATGCCTGATTATAGTTTCGGTTAGGCTCAATAATCAAATTCTACTCCTTCAGATTGATTCTACTCTTCTGCTCTGTTTTGCATCAACTCATAACAAAAATCCTTAATGCGCAGGTGAAACTATGGCTAATTGCTTTCCAAATCTTATGTTATTCACAATATACATCAACTCACATCGAACACACACCAAAATGATATAATCGATCACTTATATATATCTACTACAAGGGTGTTGATCACTTCATGTCGGCTTCAACAAAATAAGAAAATATTCACAAATTGTCGGCTTCGAATCATTCATAATATCCAATGCAAATCCACAAGAGTTGGCCATAGCATAGTGAGGACCCAAAATAAAATGCTCAAACACAAAAAAATTAAGTAATAACTCCTCAAATAATTGTGACACACTATATTCATCAAGTCGACCTTCATATACTAATGAACAATGAATTAGACAACCAAACCTCTTAACTTACATCCAAATCGATAGAGGGTACCAAGATTTGTAGATAACATAGATCATGCATCAAACAATACTTCCTGAGATCCACAACATAAGATGATAACAAAAAATATTTATATGAATTGAAGAACATAGATTTACCAGATGCTCTTTTCATGCTTAACAGATAAACACTAATCTTCAATCTATCTGTCGGTATGAGAAAAATGCAACGTGTGGATCAACTAGTTGACAAGGGTTACCATCAATGACAACACAATAAAGCATGTGCAGTGTCTCTTGCCAACATGATTTTTTTTAGCTTCATCTTGAGGTTCATTTTCATCTTGATAGGGAAACATATAGGTTTCCAAAGTCATGGGTGAGATGTCTTCTTGCTCATAACTATGACTCCTAGCAACAATGGGTGTCTCAAAACACTCATAACTTTCAAGAACTAAAGTAGAGTCATATCTAACCGAAAATAATTCATTCCATTGGGGCGTGTGGGAGTCACACTGATCTTTATAATGTGTGGCATCCAGAAAAATATTAGACATAGTCTTAAACTATGGATAGTTCACTTTTGAATGAGCATTTATATTATGGATTATGCACCAATTGTTCATGGAGAGGTCAAATTTTTTTACCTTAGACATAGACCTATCTTCAGAGGGATTAGCATTATCTAAAGATGTGGATACTCCTCCGATGTTAGATCACATGTTCCAAGGTCTAGGTGGTCTGGGAGCATTGTATGCTCGACCTTGTGAATTTTGATTATTACTCTGAGGGTAAAAGTTTTGATTTCTTAGTTGTGTAACCTTTGTTGTTAATATTTTAAGTTGAGATGTGATTTCCTTAATCTCTTCTTTGTCTTCCAGAGTCTTGACTCTTTGAATCTCTTGAGCCTGTGAGAAGAAATAATTTCCATTAGGATGCAACTCTATGATAGCTGGACCAAGGTGTGGGACTAAAGCTTGATTATTTCGTAGTTGAAAGAAATTGTTTTGGGGAAATGCCCCATTTTGGACCACTGAAGGAAAATAATTAGTAGCCATTGTATGATTTAATGTAACTCCGTTCACACTTAGAATATGATAGTTATTCAATCCATTTCTGTCATTTACAAATGATCTTCTTCTAATGTGTTTCATTTCTAAATTTACACTTACGATTTTAGCATAGGATTCTATTAAGGTAGTAGGGGGGTTTTCCATTTGTTTCATGAACATAACACTTAATGGATCAACTACCATATAGTAAATAGTGATGATAGGAAAATTGTCTACTACATAGGGTGCTTGTGGCCTAGAATAAGCCTTTTGAAATCTGTCATTAAAAGCAGTTATAGGTTCACCATCAAAAATTTTAATTTGAGAAAATTGATGATATAGCAAGGTAGGATCTAATATTGTTTTGAACCTAGATAAGAATTTATTATCCATGTCTTGACATGTCCTAAGAAAATTATAGGGCAGGTTGATGTACCACTCGTAAACTTCATCCCTTAAAGTGTAGGGAAACAACCTGCATACAAAATCTTCATGTTGTATCCTTGACCAAAAGCATGTATCCTTGAAGATACTAATATTATCTTCTAATTATTTGTGAAGATAATACTTTAGACACAATTTGTCCAGATTCTTCAAAAGATCATTATAGACAGTGAATTAGATAGGTGACTTTATGTTAAAGAAATCCATCGCTGTAGGAGGGGGTGGTATAATAATAGTTATATTTTGTGGTATTACGCTTGAAATTATTGAACCTTGAGGCATAGATGACGTATGACCACTAAGATCGACTAATGTCACATGCAGATCATTAGACCAAGACCTAGTGACTCTACAAGACTCCAACTTCCTTCCTAGCAAAAAGAGGGAGGCCCTCCTTCTAGTGCCACTCTTGTTGACAAAAAATTTAGTCACACACCAACAAAAAGATAAAATTCTCATAGAGGTACTACAGGAACCTATCTTTCTTTTAAGACTCCACAAGGAAAACCTAAAATCTAAGGAAAACTTGGCTTGATCCCAGGATCATTTATGTCAGGTCTTGATGCACTAGGTTCACTTAGGGTTTGTTGTGATAATGCTGTTAAACATGAGGGGTAAATGGTCATTAATGATTTTCATATACCAAGAAGATAAAAACATATTCTCAATTTGATAATTCAATAACTTTATGAAATTCAAATAAATTGCATACATTCAAGGATGTTAAGCATTCAACAATTTCATGGAATTGAAAGATTTATCATAAAAATCCATGAATTTATCATTTCTGGAACATTTTCTGGAATATAAAACATCTATTCTAAAAAAAGCATAAAAAATTATTGAAAAGTAAAATTTCTCCCAGGTATTACCCACGCATGCCTCAAGAAATAACCAAACCAGAGCAAACCATTCCATATGTCACTAGATTGCTTCATAGCTAGGCACAAAATGATGCAAGAGTTTAAAGAAAGGGGTATTATCCGCCACTAGATAGTGTCAGTATGCATCTTTAAATGACACAACACACAGTCTTGTCTGATAGGAACAAAGAATTGACTACATAAGATTTCATATTAGGAAATAGATTTGAAATTGGCTTTGATATTAGTTAAATTCTAATGAAACATACAAGTTTTTAGTTTGGAATGGAACATAAAATAGGAAAAATAACAAAACTTGAAAAGGTTTTGGTTCTTCGACATCCAAAAATTTTGAACTATAAAAAAGTAAAATAAAGCAACAAACAACCTTTTATAGGAACAAGGCCCCAAAGAGTTTGGTGATAATAATAGGGAATGGAACCCCATTCAAAATCAAGACATCCAAGAACTTTGCTCCCAATTTTCTATCCATAATAGATTCTCCACACCCTATTACCCCCAAGGAAATGGTCAGGCTAAAGCATCCAATAAAACCATACTAAAAATACTAAAAAAGATTGTTAATGAAGCTGAACGTGATTATAATTTACAACTAAACCTAGCCCTATGGGCTTATCGAAGTAGCATTCAAATTCCTATAGGGGCTAGAGCATTTTCCTTGGTCTATGGATCAGAGTCTTTCTTACCTATCGAGGTCAAAATCCTCTGATTGCAAATATCATTAAAAGGCATGGTCAACAAAGAAGAATACCAGGAATCTAGGCTAAATGAATTAGATCTCCTAGATGAAAGGCGTTTGAGAGCTTTAAACCATATTTAGGTTTATTAGAGCTGACTCAAATGAAGCTATGAAAAAAAGATCAAGGAAAAAATTTCAAGTTGGTGACCTAGTGCTCAAAGAGAACGAGAATGTACAACTAAATCAGTATGACAAAGGAAAATTTGAACCCAACTAGTTAGGCCCATTTATCATCATAGTAAGCTATGGTTCTAGGGCTTATTAATTGGACACTCTTGAAGGAGAACCTTTAGCTGAACTGCTGAACAACAACCATCTCAATAAGTTCTACACATAATGCACGCCAGAATACCCTAGGCAAAAGGGTAAAAAAAAAAAAAAATGGAATTTAAAAAATACAAAAAAATCAAAAAGCAAGAAAAACAATAGAGAGAAATTAAATGTTTCTTGAGTCAAAACCACTTTTTGGAATTCCTAGAATAGGTACCATAGTGAAAACTTGGAAAATAGGGTCTATGTTGAATAAGACCCGCATCATTATCTATCGATACTATCAAAGCATTCACCCATTCATTCCATAATAAAACATGTATTAAACCATGAATTGTTATTGATTGAGGAAAGTATTCTTGTATCTAAATGGGGGAAACTTCCCAAAGCTGGTCATGGATTGGATTTTGGAGCATCCTATCATGGTCAAAACAACAAAATAAAAAACATTCGAAAAACAACAAAAATATAAAATTTGAAAACATAAAAAAATGAAACAACATTGTTGGATTATTCCTTTATTCAAACAATCTAAGATATCAAAATTTGCTTGAACCTCATAGCTAGTTCAAGTGGATTTCTCACAACATATCCTCTAGACACAGAAGTGGAATATCAATCCAAGTTAACAATGCTTTTTGAAATCCCAAAAATAAGTTTTTTCTTTGAGTCAACTGATTGAACTATGTGGTCTTTGCGTGTACAATTTAGGAAAGGATTAATAGCCCTGAGACCCTAGGTTAGTCCCTTTAGGTTTCTACCATGCTTTATTTCAACTTAGTCAAAAAGAGAAAAAATCTAAAAGAACATTCAAAAAATACAAAATCCAAAGACATTCACTAAACAAAAAAGGTCAAAACATTAAAACCGAGTGAATTATGATCCTCTGTGTGTAAAATTTAGGAAAGGATTATCTTTGATGAGACCTTGAGGCCCTATTTTAGTCCCTTGAAAATAAAAAAAAACATCACAAAACTCAGAAAATAAAAAAATATCCTAAACCCATCATCAAAATTCGCAATAAACTCTTCACCCTGTAGTGTAGGAAAATGCATACCTTTGCATTTTTACACTTGTTTGGGCTTTCCTTGCTCTATTTATCCTTATTTATGTCTTAATTTCTCCTATTTCTAACCCACAAGCCTAATAAATTGTATCTTTTATGGCTAATCTTGACAAACATCAAAGGATAACTGATAATTTAATGATTTTGGTTGTGTCCTTGATTTTTGGACTGGGACTAAAATGCCACCTAGGGCGTCTTTTTCCTCCAAAGGTCTTGGGACCCTAATTTTAAAGGCACTTTAATTGGGCCCCTTTTTGGAGTCTATGCGCCGAGTTTCAAGCCTGAGGACTAATATGCCACCTAGGGTGTCTTAGTCCTCAAGTTATTTTCGAGATTTAATTTCAAATCTTGGTGGGATTTAGCCTCCTTTAATTAATGAATTCATATGTTGTCTTGTTGTGGTGTAATTTCAGGATATTAAGCATGGATAAGTATAAATACAAGGTTCTTTCACTCATCTTCAACCCCAAGGATTCAAGCATTCATCCTTATAGAAAGTTTATGAGATCAAGAGCATTCAAGAGCAATTCATCAATCATTTGGAGCCATCATCAAGATTCAAGCATCATGTCAAAGATATTCTTGCATCATGTTTTTTTTTTAGCTAACATTTATGATATAGGGTTTTGATTCAAGCAAGTAATCCAAGTCAAGATCTATCAAGAATTACTACCATTCAAGATCTACATTCAAGCTAGCCACTTCACACAAGTTTGTAGATTTCATAACAAGGGTTTGGTGAGTTTCAACATAGCACTTTATTCATTCTTCATTTCCCTTCATTATTTCATTTCATTCCAAGGTTTAATTACCAACAAGGGGTTTAACCAAGGAAAACCCCCATTTACTAACAATCAACAAGTTTTTCTTCTCTTGTGTGTTTGTATTTGCAGATTTAGGTTGAAGATAATTTTGAGTGCCAAGTTGCAAAGTTGCATTGCAAAGTTGTGATCTTCACATAAAGTCACCTACAAACCATATCTAGAAGTTTTAGGACTTGAGATATGAGAAGAAGTAATTCCATACCTTGGACCTAAGGATCACATTTCAAAATTGTATAAATTCAAATTAGGACTAAGAAGACAGTAGGGGCATCTTAGTCCTCTTGGAGGCATTTTTAGAGATTCTTTCGAATTTTGTTTCGACATCTGAAGATTTCATGTTTGCCTTGGAAAATAGTAGTAGGGATAAGAAAATAGTAAGAGAATCTTAGTCCTCCCTGACATATTTTGGTAGCATTTTTGCATTTCCAGAATCCTTATCACATTTCCAGACTTCCCAGGTAGATACATCCTAACTTGCTCTTGCTAAATTCTATCATTTGCACTCATTATTTGGATTGCATTGTAACTAGGTTTTTTGAGTTGAATGTTAAGTTGTATTTTCTAAGATTTTTCTTGGTGGTAAACCCATCAAAGCCTAAGGAATCTTTCTAGGTCTCCCTTGTTGAGAATTGATTCACCTTTGTGTTGATTGTCAACCCACTTTGGGATCCTAGGTTTCCTTGAATGAACCTTCCCCCTATAAAGGAAATCCAGGATTGGGATTCCTTTCTTGTATTGTGAGTCCCTTTTCCCCCTATCACATCTTCTTATGATTCACACCCATAATAAACAAATCGTCACACTCACCCTTTGACAAAAAAAACAAAAAAATAGAGCAAACATCAACAACTAGAACTTTGAAGCAAAACAATCACAAAGATTTGATCACAAAATAGACAAAAATAATTCCAAAGTGTTGCCTACCTATCTTTTGGAAATTCACCAACAACATCCTAAGATATGTCTTAATAGATCTATTCCTATGATAGACATGATCAACAACTAATAATAGCTTGAAACCTTAAACATATATGGCAAGTGATACTGCAACTTTGTTTTTATTTGTTTTATAGTCTTATTTTTATGATTTATTTTATTGACTCATTCCTAGGATCTCTTGAGGATGTCCATAAGGATTTAGAGAAGAAGGAATGGGGGAAATTCAATGCCATTTTGATTTTTTGTTTGTAAGATTATTTGTAATACGACCATGGTGAATACTTGCTTTATTTAGTGTATGGAAGTTGGGTTGAAACAATTCGTGAAGCAGTTGCATGTTAGGTGTAGACACTGAAAAAGTATCCCTTTTTCGTTGTTTTATTTGAGAATAATTAATGATAAATTGGACTTAATGTCGCCTTGGTCTAGTGTTGTGAGGTGTTTTAGACATCCACATTAGGTCTTGGATCCTCACAAATTAAATAAAATGCATGTCTTGTAAAGGTGTTGTAAAGTGTTGTAAATCACTTTCATACTTTTCTAGTCTTTTATTAAGCATTTAAGTCTAATGGTCCTTTCCCCCCCACTTTTGAATTAAATATTATTTTAATTCAAAAGTTAGCTTTTCCCTCTTCTTCTATAATTAAATAATTATTTTAATTATTTAATTATTCATTAGCCTTTTATCTCTATAATTAAATAAATGTTATATTTATTTAATTATTTATCCTTTCTTTCTCTCCCCAATTAAATAATTATTTTTAATTATTTAATCATATAATTTGTTCTTACCTTTCTTTTTAAATAAATAAAATTAATATTTTATTTATTTCTCCTATGTTGGCCACTTAAATTAAATAATTTTAATTTAATTTTCTCCAACAACCTCTTTTTCTGTGCCAATCTTATCTTCCACCTCAATTATTTATCTATCCATGTCTTTCTTCTCTCAATTAACCTTCACCTTTTGATTAAATTATTTTCTAATTTAATCTTGGCCCTTGATCATGATCCTTATTCTATCCATTCACTTAACTCTCCTCTATAAAAGGAGACCTTTAAACTATAATTCATTATTCATTCATGATGCAATCACCATTCATCATTCATTCATCATTCATTCTCCATAAAAGTCAAGTAAGCTAGGTTTTTATCATTCTAAGTCATCAAGATAACTTTCTAAGACATTCAAGAGCAAGATTCTTCATCCATTGTTGTAGCAATCCAAGATTCATCATCATGGAAATTTTCTAATTACATTGTTTCATGTTTCATGTTTCATCATTTTATTTCTTCATTTTGGTTTAATTACCTAAATGGGGTTTGACCAAGGCAAATCCCTAATCCCTAACAATCAACATTTTCTCTCTCTTCATTTGTGTGATTGTAGATTTAGGTGTTGGGATGGCTTGGAAATTATTGAAGAATAAGTTTAAAACTTTTTGAATTCATCTCCCTTTTGGCAAGGTCAAAATCTACACAAAAAGTCACTTTCAGGCCTGAATTTGGCAGTTTCAGAACTGGACACCTGGAGGAACAAAAAGAGTAGACCGAGAGCTGCCAACTCCATTTTCAGATTTTCCAGAAAAGATAAAGTGGACTAAGTCACCATCAATGGTGACTTAGTCCTGTCGTACTTGTTTTACAAAAGTTTTTGTAGATCTGGATACCCATTTGGCTGAAACAGGCTCTGGAATAGTTTCCCAAATCTGGGACTAAGTCGCCCAGATTGGCATAAGTGTCCTAGTTTGCTTCTACATCAAGTTTTTCAAGATTCTAGGGCTTCATTTTATCCTTCTTCAGTTTCTAGGTGCACACCTTTAGTTTCATCAGTTTTTGTCATACTTTACTTGCATTTTTAGATCATTTTGCATATCATAGTGTGTTTTCAAACATCTTGCATTTCATTAGTTTTGCATTAATAATCAATATATTTCATCAATTTATTGCATCTAGGAAATTACATTTAGGAATATATTTAATTCATATTTACATTATTCTTGAGTGGGGACATTGAAATTTTTGGCATCCCTTTCTCCTTTTAGGTGGAAAACCCTAGAAGTGTTAGAGAGCCTTGTGGTGCCAAAATCTTTGTCTTAATAGATCTATTCCTATTATAGAAATGATAAAAAAATGATAATATCTTGAAACCTCAAACATATATGGCAAGTGATACTGCAATTTTTTTTAATCTATTTCATAGTCTTATTTTTATGATTTATTTTATTGAATCATTCCCAGGATCTCTCGAGGATGCCCATAAGGATTTAGAGAAGAAGGAATGGGGGAAATTGAGCATCATTTTAATTTTTTGTTTGTAAGATTATTTTTTAATACTACCATGGTAAATACTTGCTTTATTGAGTGTATGGAAGTTGTGTTGAAACAATTCATGAAGCAGTTGCCTATTAGGTACCTTATACCTATCTATGTGACTGGTCCGAAAAGTTTTAACACAACCCAACCATATACTTTAAATAAAGTTTTCGTATGTTAGGTATGAACAAGAATATTCTTTTTATGTCAAATCAAATTCCATGAAATGGATACAAAGTCACCTTGGTCATTAATACCCTAGTGCATCGTATCTATTTTCTATTTCAAACATGATTGTTCAAACTGTGAAGTCTCCAAGCAAAGCGAAAGAAACACATCAAAAATTAACAACATCAAATTTCTATCCATCATTAATTTTTTTCTTCTAACTAACATCCATCCTGCATCACAATATCATTAGTACCATATCCATCCTGCATCCACAATGTTGTCAGTACATATCATGATGATAATAAAGCAATGGAAACATCATGTATCATGAATAGAAAACATGCATCCATCATGTATCAACAACATATAACCATCATATATCAAAAAAATATATGATCATCCATAATAAAACTTCATATGATATAAAATATAATCCATCCATCCACATTATATGCATACATAAAAAAAGTACAAAAACATATATAAACATAAATCATCATACATAGTCATCCATGATCATCACATAAACATATAAATGAGTCGAATCAAAGAAGGTATATCTCATATATATATATATATATATCTTCATCAAAGAGAATGTAATAGTACATCATCCTCAATGAAACAAGTGTGGTAGGATAATATAAAATAATACATATATATGAGGCCTTAATCAGGCCAATGAATGTTTATACAAAATCATGTCTACAATATGAATTATTTGAGCAATAAACATCATAAAGATCAAGTATAGATATAACACTACCCAATAAAAAAGGGAGGAATCTATAGATGAATTTATAGATCACCATCTAGATCTAGTTGTCTAAAAAAATGACCACCCGACTTAGCACCACCACCCACAACACTAGGCTCTTCGAATCTCGGTCGTCACTGTGCATGAGGAATAAAAGTATTGTACAAAGTTTGGTAGTATGTATCCCTCTATAATAACTAATCCCGCTGAACATGAAAACTATCTCTCTTTGTCCTCAGACTATCCCTCTCTGTGGTGATAGCCTGCAAATAGGTCTCAGCAACAAGACAATGCCCAATCTCTATATCTCACTCTGCATGGATACCATCTCGCTTTGCTATCACAATGACAAGCTATGCCTCTGTGGCCTATTTCCACCCTATCTCTATAGCCAACTAAGAGCCTCCACCCCTAGGTGGTGGAGGGGGACCTAGAACCTACCCTTGAACCTGCACCTGATCACCTTGTGCTCCATCCTATCAGGCCTGACCAAGCTACTCAGCTAGAATCTCAAGATGTTGTCTCTCTTTGCGTTGACTAGTAATGACTACCCTACTAATTGCGAGATCACCACCAGGATCTCTGAATCTCAATGGCACACACCTTGCCCACTACTGATCAAAATCAAGAGTGGTACCCAGATTCACTAAACTCACTAGCCAACCCCATATGACTGGGGCAATCATTCTAAACACAACAATAGTAGTATCTCTGTCAGCTTGATGACTCCATAGTAGGACCTCTTCGGTGGTACAACCAAACTGAGCCTTATATTCATCAAGAAATTGGCCCTGTCTCTCTCCAAATTTCTAGCATACTCTGTCGGGTAAATATCATTCTAGAAGGGAGTGAGAGTGACCAATCAACCATCTATTTTGTTAGTAATATAATAGATTCTCCCGATCCTTGGGCCATGCATCACAATCCATATAAGGTATCCAAACAAAACCTGACATATCATCAAATACATGGTGCCAATAGGAAAGCTCCCCAAGCAAGGTGTAATGTAGAAAGTCTCCATAATGATAGGAGTATGGATCACCATCAGTATGGTCATTTATACCATCAGGCCACATCACTACCATGTGCTTCCAAACCCATACATGTAAAAGAGAGATACTTGTAGAAATGGATTTACGACCCCGATAGGCAACCTCATGCATATCTCTATATAGGTGGGTGAGGAGACTTGGAGCCCATACATATCTAGTCCCATGCTCAAACATCTCCTCAATACATAAACCCCATCTAATAGGGAATTGGAAGCCTCTCCTATCAGGAACAACCGGCCTTGCAATCAAATTGCAAAGAATAAGGGAAACAAGGTCGAAACTGCCAATAAACTCAGATAAATCTATCTCCAACTGCCAAACCTCCAAGAATTTGACACCAAGCACATGCTGCATAGCAAGGGTACCCCATCGAATAGAGTATGTAACAAGCTCACCATGGATAGGTATGCAAAGAATCATCCACACATCCACAAGCATGGTCACTCCACAAGCCATCACTCCACAAGCACGGTCATCATTGCAGTGTGACATCGGATGGGAGGCATGTAACAAATGTGACGTAGCCTGACCACATCTAGAAATAATTGCTCTAAAACATCAAAATTGACAATCAAATCAAATAGATCTCAGAGTCATCACTCCCTCGACTGTAGTGGTTTAAGGACCACCTATAATCATTTAACACACGATGCTAGGGATTCACTTTGAACAAACAAATCAAAATGAAAAATGATGAATAAACTAACATAGGGTTCCAAAAATTAAAAATAAAAGAAATCTTAGCAAAAGAAATGAAATTTAAAACAAAAGCACATAACACAAGAAAAAGTGAGGAAATATAGTCAGAAGTGATGAAAAATATCAAAGGCGAGGAAATAAAAAGCGAAAAACTTTTTCAAAAGCGCAAAATTATAACAAAAGTAAGAAAACCGACACAAAGCAATCAAAAGAAAAAATTTAAAGCAAAGGCAAGTTTCAAAAGAGAAAATGCAGATCAAAGGCACTAAAGTAAGTCAAGTGTGCAAAGTTATCTCAAAAGCACCAGTTTCAAAATGTAAAAAGTGAGAAAACTAAATGAATAGCATTAAAATTCTAAAAACTATGCTTTTGACTTGATAGACTTTAAGCATTAATTACAAGAACATGGAAAAACAAAAATGAGAATCGAGAGGGCACATATTGGGGCATCTAAGTGTGTGGGTCATCAATACTCTTGAACTACATTTGTATGATGTGGGGCTCCCTGGATCAACACCATAGCTCCTCGACAACTGACAAAATGAGAAATCCACAGGCAAGAATTCTTTATAGGTTGAAAGTACAAATGAAGTAATTAGAACCCTAATTACCTATTTTAACCTTTAAAAACCATAATTTTTACCTAGAAAACCCTAATTTTTACTTAGGGAACCTTCCTAGGTTAAAATTAGTAGCTCCCAAGAACATTGGAACAAGCAACAAGGGACCTATAGACCTAATTTTCTGTCCTCTCCACAACTGAACTGAAATAGAACAATGTCGTGAGCCTGACCTCCAAATCAAAATTTTCGGCCAACCTCTTGAGGGGGCAACACAGAGTCCTACCATCATTTTGCTGACCGTTGAGGCATAGTGGGGCATAATTCTTTTTCAATATCTTGATCTTAAAATCCAATCTTTGAAACAAAAGAACCTGTACTTTGTATCAAAGAGCCCGGGCAAAATGTAGAAATGTAAAATTGACCTAACACTTATCACACATACTAAATGACATTCTCGCATGATTGACTTCATTATCATTAAGCATCACTGTATTTCACATCAATTTCAACAAAAACCCTAAATTCCTCTATTAATTGAATAATACTACATTATTTAATTAATTCAATTTTTCACCATTTTTGATGAATTAAATAAATTCTATTTATTTAATAAATTTCTTAAACCCTATTTTTACTATTAATTGAATAATATGACATTATTTAATTAATTCATGTTTTATCATTTCAACCAATTAAATAAATTTCATTTATTTAATAAAGTCCTAATCTCACTTTAATTCATCCTGATTAGTTAAATAATGTACCAATTATTTAATTACATCGCTAAATCACTTCATTCCCCTAAGTTGATTGAATTATTAAATCTTAATAATTTAATTAACTCATGTTCCCTCCAAATTTGAATAATTTGAATAAACTATTCAAAACATCATAAAAAATCAAATCAAACTAATGCAACTTTGTTTGCAAAATTCAAACTTGGTTTGTACATTCAACTCCAAAATGAGTGAATTAATTAAATCAATTAATTAATCATTCTCAACCAATTTCCTGATTGAGTAAATTACGATCCCCTGATTTCTCAATCTATTGTTGACTGATCAATCTATATTCCTAACTTATCAATCTATTTCTCAATCCCACAAATTATTCAATCTATTTCTTCATTCACACTAATCATGTAATCTATTTTTCACAGATTATGCCCATCTAAATCCTCTCAACATATTTTAAATGTCAATTAAGATATTGTAATATGCGATCCTGATCGTCCATTTCAAATCAAAAATTCTATATAAAAAACCTCTTTCCTCACAAAAAAGGATGGAAGAATCAACCTATCTTGCACTACAAAGTACTACCGAGATCATAACAAACATTGACAATGCTTCAACACATTTCTTCAATCAACACACACATCATTCTTCAAATCTTCTCACACACAACAATAGAGGCTTCATAGTGATATGAACAACCTGACATCTTGTGAATACACTTTGACGTGGGATGGTTACCTTTCCTTTGTTTTGAATTCATTTTGATAATTGTAGGATTTCATTGTGTTTTTTCAATAGCTTAGAAAGTCATTTCATGAGTGAAGAGATCTAGATTAGTGTTTTTGATTTAGATTAGCTTCTATTTCATTGCATTTATCTTGTTTACATGCCTACAATTTTCCCCCTCATGCACATACCTTCTAAAATTTCATCATAGATTTAAGTTTTACATTGTTTTACATTTCTCATTAAGGGTTTCACTTTTGCATCATAAAAGATAAAAATTCAAAAACTTGCATATCATTTTGCATCATAGGTTACATTAAGATTTATTTTAGTCACTTAGATTAGACCTACATTGAAAATTTCATTCATAATTGTCATTTTCATTTGAATTACATTGTCTTAATTTGAGAAAATTATGGAGAAATATTGAATTTTAGACCTATTTGCACACATAAATAGGACACTTAGACAATCTAGTAAACATTCATTTTTTTCAGTTTTCAGTCACCCTATCAAGGACACAAACACCCTTGGGCACCTTTTTCCTTTTACATTTGAAACAACAAAATTTTTCACACATCTCTGTCTCTCAACCTTCAGTCTGTTTGTGTTGGAATATCTCTGTTTTGAAATTCTTAATTGCATTCACTTATACATCTTTGATATAGCTTAGAAAAGTTAATTGTTTTTCCATTGTTTTATTTCAACATTGCATCAAAACCATCATTTTAGATTTAGGCATCTTAGAATTAGTCAATTATTGCATTTTAGATCATAAAAATTGCATTCAAAATTGTCATTTATTGCTCATATATTGTCACACTTACATTGGCATAAATTAAGAAAAATATGAAAAAACTTTACTGTCAAACCTGTCTACAACCAAACCTAGAATCCTTAAGTAGAATCACACAGTCAGAATTTGAATTTATGGAAAACCTACCCAAGACATAGGCACCCTTGGGTGCCTCTTCCATCATATTGTTAGCTCAACCAAAGTTTTCCCAAATATTTATTACTATATTCTTTGTTTGCTTTAGTTGTCTGAATTTTGTTTCTGATTTTTTTGCTCTGATTAATTGAATTTTTGTGTTTATCTTGGGCACAATTAGTGTTTTGAAACTTGCATGATTTTTATGACTTGGTGTCCTATTTCCAATACTTTAGTGAGATTTAGTTGTATACTTATGGCATCTCATGTTGCTATTACATCCATTGTGTATCCTGAATTTTCCATCTCTTTCATACATAATTTTGTCAATAATCAACCCATTTTGGACTCTATCCCTAACACTACCATACCAATGACAACCTTACAATCACCCTTTTTTTAGAAATATTGAGACTATTTTTGCACATGTTCCCAAAGAAAAAATGAAAAAAATAGAAAAATATTTAGAAAGACTTCAAGACTATGTAAGTACTAAATATCTAGCTAGTACAATAGTCCTTATAATTGATAACATGAGGAAACTAATTAATGATGATCAAGGATTAGAATGTTTACGTAGTGTAGCCCATATAGTTGAATCTCATGTACCTACAATGGATAGTTGTGCTCAAGCTTTGGGATTCACTCAAAGTCAAGGAAAAAATCAAGTCTCCTTGCCTATAGCTATAACCTCTATCCCTACTTACACAAAACCAACTATTGCTTCAATGATATAGCAAAGGATTGGCATAACTCCAACATTAGGCCTCTCCACTAGGAATCCTTATGGTTTTGGATCCTCACATATGACACCTCATGTCTCATCTCCTCTCATAAATTTTCAACATAGTAAACCAAACACTTACAAAATGCCACCATATTCACCACATTCCCAAAACATGCCAACCAATGATTCGATTATTAACTAACTTTTGTAAAAAATAACCTTACTTCAACAACAAATATCAAATTTGAACCAAAACCAAAATGGAAAACCATTGAAATATATTAAAAGAAGCCCATTTTCAGTTGAAATCTTGAAAACACCAATGCCACAAAACACAAAGATACCCAGATTTGACAAGTACAATGGTAAATGAGACCCTAGCAATCATATAGTCACATATATGACCTTATGTTGTGACTTCATTTTTGAAGATAAATGCTTGTCCAAAATATTTCCCAGGTCATTGAAAGGCATGGCCTTTGAATGGTTTTGTTCATTATTGAATAACTCAATCCACTCTTTCAATGACCTTGTTGAGGCCTTCCTCCAACATTTCCAAGTCAATGTTGAACCTAAAATCAGATTAACTGATCTAGTGAGATGCAAACAAAAGAAAAATGGAAAGGTCACAAAATTTATAGGATACTATTAGTTGCTTTATTTAAAAATCAATCTTACTCTTCTTGATGCGGATTTTCAAAGAGTGTTCATTGAAAAAATTGCAACTTGACATAAGAGATAAGCTCTTTTTGATGAAATATCAATCCTTTATACATTTGTGTATGAATCTCCATGGTTATCAGAATATGATTAATTAGTATGAAGAGAGATCTTCATCATCTCCTATTGGAAAATCTAAGTCTATACCTCAAAACAACTATCAACCATTCGAGAAGAACAACAAGAACTTTATCAAGTTACATACACCTCAAATAACCAATCACATTGAACCTCAAGTTTCTGCCATAAGTTCAATCCCATACCAATTCAGAATGGTAGATAGACAATTCACCTAGTTACCTGATACCCTCCATTCGATCATGTTGCAACTTTTCAATAAAAACTTAATTCGATTGCCTCAAGTTAGACCTATGGACACAACTAAACCTCTAACTCCAAGTTGTAATCCAAATGTGGTGTAGCCACAGTAGGAGGGTCCTCAAAGAGAACATTTTAGACCATGCAACAAGAGTCACACAATGGAAGCAACATGGAGGAAAATGCAGATTCAAACTTTCTTATTATTAGAAATTTCAATTACAAACAACCAACAACATCCAAGTTTACAGATTCGACTCACAGGCCTGATAAGAAATGTTCAGAATACAATATTCCTATATGCTCCTTAACACGAGCAAAAATATTACATATCAAAACCTATCTTTCTCCCATCTACCTTCCTAATAATCTATTACAATGATTTATATTACATCTGGGGATCTAGAATCATCTGTGTCGACCAAAGATTATTACGATCTCCAATGAAAGAAAATGTAACATGTGCATGAATAGGTCAGCCTCAAAT
The DNA here is from genome assembly GCA_007258455.2 of Sequoia sempervirens. Lineage (NCBI taxonomy): Eukaryota > Viridiplantae > Streptophyta > Pinopsida > Cupressales > Cupressaceae > Sequoia > Sequoia sempervirens. The sequence continues at coordinate 293,449,121 of VDFB02000003.1, read as the reverse complement.
TTGAATTACTCCTCAGTGAATGCATAGGATGAAGTGTGTACCTATAATTAAGGTAAGGGAAACTCCACAGAATAATTCAAATCACACTGCCAAGATCCACAAGTTACGAGAAAGATCCACAAGCGTTCAAACTAGCCATTAGGCTTGAAAATTATTCTGGTGCCAATTCAAGAAACTGCCATCAAATTTGGAAGCAATAACTTGCCGAAAAAAGATCCAATCGTGCTCAAATCTTGGAAAAAGGAAAATGAACATGTCCACAATGTAAACATAGATCCATAGTCTAGTGAGAAAATATGATGAATCCACCAACTTGAACTAAATAGGAACTAAACAAGAATGAAAACTGAAAGAAAATTATTTTGGTTGATGCAAGATTTCAAATAACCAAGGATGCTCATGCATCAGACATTCAGGGTTATTTGAAAAGTGAGTCCCTCACTTTTTTTGGGCCAAAGGAAAACCAAGATGGTCTACCTGAGCTTGAGAAATCCTAGAAAAATCCTCCACTAGTATGCCTTTCCACCTCACAAGATATTCTTTGTACTGTCTTCCACACATTTTCCTTACATCCCTAACATCCAAAATCTCTTTGATCTCATCTGATTGTTGTTTAGGAAACTTTTTCTCCATTTTTTCTTTACTATCTTCACTAAATTCTACTTCATGGTACTGATGTAGATCTGCAATGTTGAATATAGGTGATATTCCTATGTCATCCAGTAATTCCACTTCATATGCATTTCCTGAATCAAATTTCTTCAAAATCCTATAAGGTCCAAACTTCCTCATCTTGAGCTTATTGTATGTTCCAACTGGAAATATTTCCTTCCTCAAATACACCATCACTTCATCTCCAACTTCAAACTCCTTATGTATCCTCTTTCAATATGCTTTCTCCTTATACTTTTGATTCATTTCTTTCAATTTCTCCTTCACTTGAGTGTGCACTTTATTCATATGCTCTGCAAATTCCTCTACTTCTGCACTCCTTTTATCTTCCATACTAATGTCTCTCAATTCTGATATACCTCTAGGATGAATCCCAATACTGATCTCAAAAGGTGTCTTTCCGGTGCTTCTATTAACTGAATTATTGTAAGCAAACTCTGCTTGTGCAAGGACTAAATACCAACTTCCGATCTTCTCTCCAACCAAGCATCTCAACAAACTCCCCAAAATCCTATTTACTATCTCTTTCTATCCATCAACCTATGGTTGAAAAGTAGAACTAAACTTGAAATCTTTCTTTAACTTCTTGCAAAGTGTCCTCCAAAAGTAACCAACAAACTTTGTATCTCTGTCTGAAACAATACTCCTAGGTAATCCATGCAATGTGACTACTTCCTTGAAAAACAAGTTTGCTACATGTACTACATCTATTGTCTTCTTACAAGGTATGAAATGTGCAACTTTACAAAATCTATCCACCACCACAATATAGAATCATTACCTCTCCGTGTCTTCAAAAAACAAAGTATGAAATCCATGCTGATATCCTCCCAAGGTCTCTCCGAAATTGTCAAAGGATTATACAATCCAACATTCTGACTACTCCCTTTTGCTACTTGAAAACTCTACAACTCTGCACAAATTTCCTAACATCCTTATGAATTTGTGGCCAAAAGTACTTCTCACTTACCAATGCTACCGTCTTGTCAATTCCAAAGTGTCCTGACAATCCTCCACTATGCTTTTCTTTCACCAAGTTATCCCTCATTGAACTCCGGGGTATACACAACTGATTCCCTCTAAACAACATATCCTCTTGAATGAAATAATCCAACCACTGACTCCTATCCTCCAAAACTGGTTCTTTACAAGCTCTCCAAGGTTCTACAAAATTCAGGTCTTCCTCATAAAATTCTTCAATTCATCAAAGCCTAATACCTACACTCTCATCTCTGTCAGTAAATTCCTTCTCCTACTCAAGGCATCAACAACTCTATTTGACTTTCCACTCCTATGCTTCAAAACAAAGTATAACTCTACAAGAATTCCACCCATCTCATGTCTTTGATTCACTTACCTTGACTGTTCAAATATTGGAAATCCTGATGATCCGTCTACAACACAAACTCCTTAGGGAAAAAGTAATGTGTCCACTTCTTCAAGGCTTGAACTATGGCATAAAACTCTTGATCATACACTGAATATATTCTCCTAGCATCATTTAATTTCTCATTGAAATAAGATAATGGTCTCCCTTCTTGACTTAATATTGCTCCAATTGCATTTCCACTTGCATCATAGTCTACTTGAAATACCTTATCAAAATCTGGTAAATCCAAAATAGGTTTCTCAGTCACCTTCTATTTCAACAACTCAAAACTCTGATCTTCTCTAGATTTCCACCTAAAATCCTTCTTATCTCCTCTCATTGTTTCTGTCATAGGAATGCAAATAGAAGTGAAACTCCTAATGAACTTCCCATAGAAACTAGCCAATCCATGAAATGATCTTACCTCTCCAATGCTATCCGGTGTAGGCCACTCAACAATTTCTCTTACTTTCTCAGGATCCATCTTCAATCTATCCACATATATCACAAATCCCAGATATACCAATTCTTCCTTCATGAAACTACACTTCTTTATGTTTATCAACAACTGCTCTTCTCTCAACCTCTACAAAACTTGTCTTATATGTAACAAATTTTCTTCTCTGGTCTTATAGAAAAATAAAGATTTCATCCAAGTAAACAATCACAAACTTACCCAAGAATTTATTCAATACCTCATTCATCAGCCTCATGAAAGTACTCAGTGCATTTGTTAGTCCAAAAGGCATCACTAACCACTCATATAATCCTTCATTTGTCTTGAATGTTGTCTTCCAATCATCCCCTTCTTTGATTATGATCTGATGATAACCACTCTTCAAATCTATCTTTGCAAAGTATTTAGCTCCACTCAAACAATCGATAATTTCATCCATCCAGGGCAAAGGAAATCTATACTTCACCGTGATCTTGTTTATGGCTCTAGAGTCTGTACACATCCTCCATTCTCCGTCCTTCTTAGGTGCTAGAACAACATGTACTGCACATGGACTTAAGATTTCTCTGATCAAACCCTTCCTCAACAACTCTTGCACTTGTCTATTCAACTCTTCATTTTCTGTAGGTGTCATCCGGTGTGCTACTTTATTAGGAAAACTAGCTCCAGGAATCAGATCCATGCAATGACTAATACTCCTCACAGGTAGTAATCCATCAGGTACATTATCTGAAATGATCTCTTCATATTCTATCAGTAACTCCTTTATCTCCTCTGGTTGTTCTTCTACATGCTTCAAGTCTTTAGCCTTCTTAGGAACCAAGGCATAACACATTTTCTCATGTCTCAATCCATCTAGAAATCTTCTTCCATCAACCAAAAAAACTCTAGCACTCATACAAACCTCAACTCTAGGAACATCCTCCAATGGCAACAAAGTCTGCTTCATCCCATTAGCAACAATAGTATATGTATTCTTCTTTCCGTCATGAATAGCCTGACTATCATACTGCCAAGGCCTTCCCAACAAAACTTGGCATACATCCATAGGCATGATATCACACAAAACTTCATCATGATAATTTCCTATCTTCAATTTCACCAAAAATTGTTTACTTACCAATATCTTATGCTCATCTTGAATCCATGCTATCTTATAGGGCTTCGGGTGTTTCAATATTTCCAACTTCAATTTGGTCACCATTTGTTTAGAAACCAGGTTCTCAAAGCTTCCACTATCAACAATCATTTTGCAACATTTGACAACTACCTTGCATTTGGTCAGAAACAAATTCTTTCTTTTTAATGGTTCCTGCTCCAACTCACTTTGACACAATACTCTTCTTTTCACCAACACTTCTCCATCTTCTGGTTTATTAGATGATCTGACATGATCTTCCTCAAGAAAGGTTGTTCTTCTATTGTTTTCTATCTTTCTACTTGTCTCTCCTTGATTACATTCAAATACTCTATGTCCTCCACCACATTTAAAACAAGTTCCCCTGAATACTCTTTTCACCTTATCATCTTTTCTATAACCCTCATTCTGGTAACCACTATATCCTCCTCTCCGGTAAGAGTTTCCATCATCTCTACTATATGCATTATCATTCTTACTGACCTCCTTATCCTTATTTTGATGTACAAAATTTCCTCTTCCTCCTCCAGTAAAAGTTCTTCCTCTCTAAAATCTTCCACCTCTTCCTCTCTGTCTCTGGTCATGTCTCTTATTCAACTTCTCTTCTACTTTTAGGGAAAATTGATATGCTTCTTCCACATTCTGCAATTTGATCAAACTGATTTCATCCTGTATAGATGATCTTAAGCCATTCACATATCTAGCTACTTGCTCGATCTCATCCTTTGAATGTCTAGATATGATATTCAACTTGTAGAGCTCCTCTGTATACTCTGTCACACTTGATTCCTTCTGCTTCAAATTCTACAACTTCCAAAACAAACTGATCCAATAATCTATAGGCATAAAATTTGTCTTTAACTTATTCACCATCCAATCCCATGATCTTATCTTATATTTTCTTCTTCTTCACCCATCTATCTGCAAATGTTCCCACCAAAGGGATGCATGTCCTTTCAACTTTTTACAAGCAAATTTTACTTTCTTATCTTCAACGATGCCTTCAAAATCAAAATACTTCTCCATCTTTGTTATCCAATCAAGCAATTCATCTGAATCGAACTTACCACTATAATCTGATGGATTGAAATGTGGTTTGGTATTTTCTCTAGTTAGGGCTCTTATGAACCTCTCTTCTCCCTGATCAAGGCTAGGTTGATCTTCTCTTCCTCTTTCTTACTATACTTCTACCTCTTCATCACTCACATCATCAACTAGTCGACCTCTTCTCTAGGCCGTTTCAATTGCATCTAATCTGGTAGTAATTCCTCTCAACATCTCCATTAAAGTTGGGTCTACATTTCTAGGAACTCCATTCCCTCTAGAATTTCTTCTTCCCACCATCTTTACGCAAGTCCTTTGCAGCTGCAAGTTGGATCCTTAGTCATCCACCCCACAAAAAATCTTCAATAGGACTCTGCGAATTCTAGCGATCTCTCACGAATTGAATCTCACTCTGATACCAATCTGGTGCAGCCACGGTAGGAGGATCCTCAAAGAGAACAATCTAGACTATGTAGCAAGAGCCACACAACGGACACAACATGAAACATGGAGGGAAATTTAGATTCAAACTTTCTTATTATCGTAAATTTTAATTACAAATAGTCAGAAACATTCGGGTTTACAGATTCGGCTCACAGGCCTGATAAGAAATTTTTAGAATACAATATTCCTATACGCTCCTTAACACGAGCGGAAATATTACATATCAAAACCTATATTTCTCCCATCTACCTTCCTAATGATCTATTACAATGATTTATATCACATCTGGGGATCTAGAATCATCCGTGTCAGCCAAGGATTATTACAATCTCCAATGAAATAAAATGTAACATGTGCATGAATAGGTCGGCCTCAAATTTGAATTACTCCTCGGTGAATGCATAGGATGAAGTGTGGACCTATAATTAAGGTTGGGGAAACTCCACAGAACATTTCAAATCACACTGCCAAGATCTACAAGTTATGAGAAAGATCCACAAGCGATCAAACTAGTCGTTAGGCTTGAAAATTATTCTGGTGTCGATTTAAGAAAGTTCCATCAAATCCAGAAGTGATAACTTTCTGGAAAAAGATCCAATCGTGCTCAAATCTTGGAATAAGGAAAATGAACATGTCCATAATGTAAACATAGATCTATAGGGTTTGGTGAGAAAATATGATGAATCCACCAACTTGAACTAAATAGGAACTAGACAAGAACAAAAATTGAAAGAAAATATTTTTGGTTGATGCAAGATTGCCAAGAACCAAGGATGCTCCTGTATCAAAATGACTTCTATCAATATCATCGCACAAGTGGACATGATATAGAACGATGCATGTGTCTTAAACATCAAGTTTAAGACGTCATTGATTCTAATCACTTCTAGTTGGGTGGTGTTGATGATCAAAGATAAATATATTTCCCCACCTAACCAAAATTTGCAATTTTTTACCAATCTAATGACAAATCATTCATCCAACTTTGTGCAAGCTTGTGATGTTAATAATGATGAGATGAATGTTGGTAAGACTGATGACATGAATAATGATAACAATGATAATAAGAGTGATGATGAGGACATCCTACAAGATATGGTCACTCTCATAGATGTTCAACCTCATAAGGGCCAAACCACTTTGTTACCCGGTATTGCTTTCACCCATATTGATGCATCCATACATGCACCTAATGGTCTTCTCTATATCACCATCCATATTAATGACAAGCCTAAAATTGAGATACTCATTGATCCCATGTGTAGAGAGAATATGATCATGGAGGAATTATTGTTTGTGTATGAACTTTATCAAGATTCTTATGAACAATCGAAAGAATGGTTGAAAAATAATGATGGTTTTTATCACACTACAATGAAAAATAATGATGGTTTTTATCACACTACAATAGGTTTGATCACTCTTCATCTTAAAATTGGACTGAAATAATTACATGTATCATTCTCCATCATCCTAATGTCAGACCAAGTCCATGTGAAGTTAGGCCACCCATGGCTATGCTCCATGAATGTCGTTTGTTGGTTATTCACAAGTGCATAAAGTTCCCATTTGAAAATGAAATATTTATAGTGCATCATAGTGGGTTTAATCCTTTATCTTCTCATGGGAACTTTTAAATAGATTTCTTTTGGCCTCAACCTATGGAACCTATCAAGCCTCATTAGGATTTCTTTTTTAGATCATACCAAAATTTTAAGGAAAAGTGCATAACAAAGTTATTTCTTACCAATATTCCTGAAAAATGATAAGACTACAATTGTCCCTCCTCCTCCACCAATTATGGATGAACCCATTCTTGAAGAAAATACCCTTTCAAGTAACCAAGGTAAATGCACCATAGTTCCTCCACCCATATCATATAAAATACCAAGAGACAATTGAATTATTCCTTTTTTTCCTCCCAAGGTAAAACAAGTGTATAGACCTAAAGAGATAGTGGTTTCCCAACCCTCCATGGTTCCTTTAGTGCTACCCCATCACAAATTAAAAATCATGCAAGAAGAAACCAAAATGATAAAGAGTGTAGGCATAGGCATCGTGCTATTTCTCATCAATTGAAAGAAGAGAATAAAAGGGTGCATGGAAATCAAACACCTGTGCAAACAACTCAAGAAGAATTACAAATTTTATCAAAACAAGAAATGGAGCTAAAATAAGAAGTGAAACAAGAACATACAACTACTATTGTCTTAAAACCTCCTTTTGTGATTAAATTGGATGATGAAGATGAAATTGCTTTAAAATTGATAAACAATTGCATAATGAGGTTAGTGTGTTGTTTTCAAAGAAAATGAATGTAGATGGGGACAACCATGATGATCCTCCTAATGAGAGTTACAAACCACGTGTTGAAATTGGTGATGTTCCTAGTACAACACTTGTTTTAGTCCCTTTGGCTAGTTGTCCACCTTTCCTATATGATGAGCAAGGTTAGGATGCATATGACTTTCTTTAGGTTGATTTTCATGTGTGATACTCCTTTATGTTTGTTTCATATGTTCTTTGTGTTTTCTTGCATGTGATGTGATCTCTCATGTTATCTTGCTTGGCATGCCTTTGTGAGGTTTATTTGGATGACCCTTGTTGCTCTATTGGCACAAGGATACAAAGGAAATGAATTTGTTGTGACATTCTTCTATTTGTATCTTCATTCTTCTATATTTCATAAACTTTGTATTTTATTTTTGTCTTGTGTTTTCCTTTTGGGCATGATGCAAGGCATTGAGACATTTAGGTCTCTTCCATGTTGAGCCAAAAATTTGTTTTTCTTCTCTCTATGTGTCATTCCTCCATTGTGTTCATTTTTCTATGAGTATTTGGGGAATGGTGTCAGTTTTGAGCTCCATTATATCATTTTAACAAATACATATATCGACCCAATATCCGTGGATCCCTCCCATATTCATCTCTATGTTTTTTTTTGTATTTCATTCGAGGGAAACCTCTTATCATGATGTAGCTTTATTTGGAAACATATAATTGGTATATGGCTTTCCAAATAGGCTCTTGTGACCTTCCGTGGCATGAAATTTATCATTTTTCTACCTTAAATTAATTGCTCCCAGCATGGTGTTTTACAATTTCTTTAAGGTGGGGGCATATATTGGCATTATTTTCTTCACTTTGTTCACACACACTAGACTTAGTGATGCATTGACATGAGCAATTTTTCTTCACTTTGTTCATAGGAATTGAACTTAGTGTTTCATTAGCATAACATCTTGATCATTTTTGTGGTACCTTATCAAAGTTATTAGGGACTATAATTCTTGGTATGGTTGACATGGGTACACACCTAGTGAATATCAAAATTCACTAGATTGAGTGTATTTCTCATTTTTTCAACCTTGTTAATGGGTACATACCTAGTGAATAGTAGACTTCACTAGACCTAGTATGTTTCTAATTTTACCTTTCTTTTGGGGATCACCTAGTGAATATCATACTTCACTAGCCCATGTTTCCTTCTTGTTTCTGATTCACCTAGAAAATATCAAAATTTTCTATTGTGTGAGTCATGAATGTCTTTGGTGTGGATACTAGGATAACAAAACTTGCTAGCTCGTGATTATCCATACCATCCTTTTGCATTTTATTTTGATATTGCATGTTTGTGCATGTTGTCTTGTTGCATTTCATACATGTGTGTGTTCCTTCATGCTTATGTTGGTTTGCCATAGGATCTTAGATCCTGGAGGCTTGTGCACTCCCCAGAGATCCTTTGACATTGCATCTCTTCAACATTTGGACAATCAAACCCATCTTGACATAGATTTTCTACTTTAGCGTAAGTCTAAGTGTAAGTTCATACTCTCACTAAAATGGGGGCTAAATGTACCATCGTAAATTGTCACCCTTGACAATTTTTCTCTATTTTTTGTGCCCCCTAAATTTTTGAGCTTAATTAAGTACCTAAATTCCTAAATTATGCATTGTGGGGCCCATTTGTACCATATTTCAAGAAATTTCAAGCATTGAACAAATGTATCTAATTGGTATTTTTCCCCCGACACTTGATGTCCTAGAAAATAGGGCTAGGACCCATTCGCCCTAGGGTGTATGGGTCCCCTATTTTGTTGGAGACCAATTTTGGATATGTTAGTGTCATTATTTTAACATTCAAAATTCAAGTTGCAACTGTTAGCTTTTTGGATTTAATTTTTGGGAAATTAGAGAAATACCTATAAATAACTAGTTATTGCATCATTTGAAATCTATCTAGAAAATCATTGAATCAATTATTGTCAAAAGCACTATAAAGAGAGTCAAGAGTAGCATTTAAAATCTTTATTACAACAATTCAATATACTAACAACATGTCAAATATTATGTGAGTTCATGTGTGTTTTTGTTATCATTGTTTGTGAAGGCTAACCCTTGTTGTAGGTATCCAAGCAATTCAAGCAATCAAAAAAGCAAGATCCAAGAACTTGAATTGATGCACATGACTTTAGTCCTTCAAGGAAGCCATTTAAGGGTGGTGAGTTGTAGCACTATATTGATTCATCGTTCCTTCCTATCATTTATCCATTTTATCATTGACATTGTTATTGTGGAAGTGGAAACACTAACATGAGGTTTGACTAAGGCAAGCCCCTAAATGACAAAATTTCTTCTCTTTGTGAATGTGATGATTTTAGGTTTAGAGGATTGAAGGAAGCTTGAAGGAAAATTGTTCATTGTTGAATTTGAATCCCTACATCTTGTAAACTCATGAAAACTCACCTATAGAATTATTCGACTGCATCTTGAGGGATTTACAACTAAGAATCATAAGTTCAAATTTGGTATGAAAGAACTACAAAACCAAGTTCAAGACACCCCTACAAGGAACCATACACCCCTAAGTGACTCTGCCCTTGTATTTAAACCAAAGAAAATGTTTGAGGACATGTACACTGTCCCCTGTCCTTCCTAGATCTTCCTGTGATTCTCTGTTTCTATTTGTAAATTGTAGGTATCTTGTATTTTACATACTAGGTCACATAGTCTAATTAGGTTAATCCATTTCAACGAATTCCAATTCATTCCAAGACCCTAAAAGATGCAGATCTAAGTTTCATCACCTTCATGGTTGAAAGTCAATCTACACACCTCGCTGATCTCCATCTTAATGAAACAATAGAAAAAAATACAAACAACACAAACACCACAATTTGGATCCTAGGTTTACACATTAGAGCTAGGGTTCCATTTTTTTTGTTTTAGTTATATATAAGCTTTGTGATTCATAAATAAATAATTCATTCTTCCACTCTCATAAGATATATTTGAACCACTATAACCAAATGCTAATTTATTTATATTGGATGAAAATCTCACATTTATAATATCACATTCTCAAAAACTAAAACCATGTGTATATTTTCTCTAAATTAATCAATATTGAAATAAGTTGATTAAAAAAAGAATTATGAAGTATAGAAATTATAAAAGTAACATATTTTTGTAAAATATGAATTAACAACTAGGAGGTCCAATACTTATGAGAAAAACATCTCTTCTAAACTATATTAATTGCAAAAATTCTTAGACATTGACAATGATTTGAGTGTGGAATTTTTTTCAAAAATTAAGAAGGATTGAAAAACAATTGAGCCACTAGCTCATAGTTAAATTGTTTGAGCAAATTTTTTAAGGATGATGGTATGTTCCTTGATTATGTCATCTGCTAGGGTTTAAACCTCAAAGGCATGATTAGGTCATATTTGACCTCTAGGTGATTTTGAAAAATATGATCCCCTTTCTTGTGGCTGCTTAGGAAAATGATGAATTATAGTTTAGATATTTGCTTATTCATCATGTTGTAATCTACTTGTTCCTAAATGATAGAGATGTCATTATCTATGTGATCCAATTGTTTCCATAAAATTTAAAAAAACAATTGAAGGTAAAAATTAAATTTTGAAAATCATGCTTATGCATAATTTCATAGGGATTTAAAATTATGATCTCTCCATTTTGATACTATTGCAACATATTTTATTGGAAGTAATTCCAAGTAAATCTTATTTGTAGAAAGGTAGTTAGTAGAATTATTCAGGTACCATGAGTTTCAGAATTTATAAATTCACATATATAATAATTTAAGAAATTTGTAAACAATATCAAACTATTTAAATATTTACTCGCAATAAGGAAGAAAATATTAATAAATTAACATTATAACTTCTAGAATTCATCATTTATTTTGCTCCTTTTTACCTTTTCTATCTTTTTGCTCATATTTTTTGTTTGGAGCTACAAATTGAAAAAATATTTTGAAAGGGCCTCACCCTTATACAAAATTAGAAGAGACAAATCAAATGGACTAATACTTTGACATGGAATATTAACAATATAACAAACAACATGAAGCACCACAACAACCAAGGATCAATGAATTTGGAAAACTACCTAAAATAATAGGAGATACATCACCTCAAGATGGCTTTAAGTGAATCTCTTCAAGAAACTAGAAGTCCTACCAACAACCTTATCCTTTGATTCAAGTTCTTTAGCATAATTCCTATTTTGAGGATCCAAGAATGAACTTGAGGAGAGTAAGAGGCCCCCATAGTGATTCTCATCTTCAATTTCATTATTAGAGCCAGCTTGACAAGTGTGTGTTGAGATCCAAGTGAAGGGTTGTGGGTAGAAAACTCACCTAGACTCTTGCTACTAGACACCTTTTCCATACCAATCTTCTCCAAACTTTTCTCTATATGATGGGACCTACTCTTAGAAACAAGAGTAACATCATCTGAATTCATCTTGTCTATAAGAGGACCAACTACCTCTCCTTGACACCCTAAGGAAACCACATCTAAAGTCAAGGAAGAGATGACTACTATTGATCTTAATGCTCCTTATGACATTACATTCCTTTAGATGATCTACACTCAATGGTAGCATGACAATTCATGTCATAATGGAAAAAAAACATTAAGGATTCCTGATACACAACCCATTGCAACCAATCACCTATGTTAGAGGATAAGGTGATGGAGGAGGGAAGCACCTCATCAACAACATTAACACAACATTTCATGAATAGTAACATTTTTTAGGTTTGGTCACTTTGTAAACAACAATGAGTTGGCTAAAATAACTAATAATATTAGAGCATCCTTCCTCTCAATATTCTAATGGAAAATAAAGAATTCCAACCCAAATTTAAGAGTATTCTCAATAAATTCCTTATTTGAATCAAAACCTAATTTCCACCTCTTAAGGAAGAGCCCATAATTGCCTAAAACGAAACCCCCACCTAAGAGGGTCTAGAAACTAGAGGAGAGGGACCCCTAGTGGAGTGAGCTAACTTTGAGGGTCCATGTGAAGTGCCATGTTGACCAAAAATTATTAAGAAGAACCCTATTAGCTCATAAATTCCATATTGGACCCCCAAAAAAATATTTTTCTAATGTGGATGCAAACTACCACTTGTACAACGATAATAGCTCAAACGTGTAAAATAGTTTCCTATTTGGATGGGCGATCAATCATGGGTTAGGACACCCTTGGTCATCATGTCGTAGAGGAATGGTACATGTTTTACATGTTATGTGGCGAGCAGAAAAAACACCACCATATGTGTCCATTTCCTCACATTTAACACGCGTTTTTAATTCTTTCCCTCTTGGCCAACCAAATTAAGTATGTGTCCCTTCTCATTTACATGTTTTAGATGACACCAAATTTTAAAGAATTTGAGCATAGAATGCTTTAGAACCTTGCTTTTATCACTCACTAAAACCTCACTATCGAGACATTTCTTCTCCAGTGTTCGTTTCAATAGGCATCAAAACATGTTTAGATCTTCTTTGTATTTCACAAGTCTTCTACGAAAGGAATGGTCGACAATGGTGGGTTTGTGCTTGTTGCTCCTCTTCACATTGATGTTTTTTGCTAAGGTAACTATGTTGAATTCTCTACTATGTATTTCTCTGTTTTCCATTTGGCTACATTGAATACTATCCCTTGTAATATTTTTGTAGGTTTAATAAAATGAAATGGTCACCAAAGCTGTGTGGTTCATCATTTCTCTTCTAGGGCATCATGGAGCAATGTTTGACCTAGGTCAATTTCCTCACCAAGGAAATGAACCATATTATGTATGTTGTGGGTTCTTTGATCATTTATGGTTTTTTGGTTTTTTGTTTGCCTCTGCTTTGTATTTGCTAACTTAAAGGTTCTGTTGTTTTGTGGGTGCTTCTTTGAATAATGGTTTTATGGATTTTTGAGGTTTTAGTTTTCATTGATGTTTTATAATATGAAGTTCAATTCATGAGGCTTTTTTTTTCATTAATTTTGTACAAAAAAATTCAAAGATGTACTTTGAAGGTGTTTATGGAAATGACCATATTATGTGTTCATAAACACATTTAATATTCATGGGAATTATAATCATTTGTTAGAGCATCATTGTGACTTATGAGTTAAGTTATAAATATAACTTTATGTTCTATAAATTAATTATGCAAATGGTTTTTCAATAATCCCATTATTTGTCGATAATACTATCAAGTTGGTTTGTTGTTCAGTATAGTTTGTGAATTTATTGTCAATAATAATGTTTAACATATTTTTTTAAAACTTTAATAGGTTTAAGGTTTTCCTACATTATTCATGGGGTTATTATTAGGTTTAACATCATTTATTTTTTGATTTTGCAATATTTTTTTTTTTCAAATAACGTAATAATGGTTTCCTGCAATTATGCATGGGCTTAGTCTTAGGGTTTACATCTTGTTGATTTGTTTCTTTGATTCTTAGGGTTTATAAATACTATTATGAGTCATTTTAGAGATTTTGTTTCATAAGAATATAATTTTTATTTATTAAGGGGCACGATGTTGGAATGGATTAGAAAGAGAGTCTTAGGGACTAGGTTGGGACAACCATTTTGGAGGTGAATTTACTTTTGCATTCAATGTTTTATTATTTTGTTCACAAAACATATCTATGGGCATGTCTTAGTAAATTATAATTTATATAGTATTATGGTTTTCCTACATTTAGGGTTTTCTTATTTTGTCCACCTTCTCCTTAAAATTCCCCAAATAGATGTATCACATGTGAAATTTGTTATCAAAATTACACCAAAAAGTTTGCTTCAACTTTAATTTAGGTGTTCATTCTTATGTGTAATGTTTGAAATTAGTAAGTGTTGGGTATTGGAGTGGTTGAATAGAGGATTCTTCTACATGTTCAAATGGTTAAAGTTTTGCACCATAAAACTAGTTAGGAATTTGATAATGGCCACACAACTCACCTATACCATTTTGAAATTGTGTACTTGTTATGAAGGTGATTGTGTCAAAAAGAAAACCTAATACATGAGTTTGTCCTTTGGTAAAATTATTGTGGACTCCAATGATAAATTGGTTACATTTGAACCTATGTATTTTTCTATTGAAGAATATCCAAAATTATTTCACATCAAATTATACTTTAATTTTTTTGATATTTATATGTACTTTAGGATTGAAGAAGCACTATTGATTTGGATTTGAAAAAAATAAATTATTAGTAAGGATTATAGTGTAGGGCCACTGTGATTGTGTCAACCATTTGAAAAATGTGAAAAAATTAATTTTGTTATATTGCAACTTAGTTCCCATTATCATTTCAGTTTTATTTCTTTCAGTTTGAGCAATTGTAGTTAGCTGGATTAACATTTAAATTTTTCTTTCTAAATTTTATACAAGTTTGGTCAAATTGATAGTCACAAATACCCTAATACATGGGAAGTATCAATAAAAGAGACATAACCATGAAACATTAAATCTAAAAAAAATAACCATGATAAGTTGGAGCTAAGTGAAATGAAGATACCTAGCCTTGATAAAAATAAAGGTAGCATTCTATCAAAGGCTTGAAAAATTATGTTAATGTCTAACCCAATTAAACTCTCTGTTCCTCTAAAGTATTTATCTACACACCTTTACACCTCATATAGTCAATATTCCTTCATTGACTAAAGAATTAAACCCCTTTCTTTATCTTTGAGAATTCTAAAGATATAACTTGTGAATATGAATGTATCAATTAGTTCTGCAACCTTAGAAATGGATGGGACTTTAGCAAGGAAATTCAAATCATAGTTTGTGTTCCTATAGATTTTATTTATTGTTAAAACTTGAGGAAGCTATTTATTACAAATAATTGTCCAACAAGGTACCCTATCCCATGCATGTATAAAATCCTTTTGAATGTTATTGTAATTTTCCCATGATGTATTAACCATCCTTGTTATATTTTGGACTCTCTCCTTTAGAATGACACTTACTTCCTCTACATTTTTCTTGAATGTGATTTCTAACTCCTTTTTGGTGTAAATAGGTGTTTTACCTATCTAGTCATTAGTAGGTCCTATTTACATATTAAGTTTACTTAGGTCCTAAGAGGGAATATTTTTAGGTGTTAGCTGTCATTAGATTTTATCTTATCTATTGAAATTTAATACTTGATTCCTTGGTCATTTAAGATTAGTTGTCTCATGACATAGGATCAAGACACTTGATAGGCCGTCGTTAGGTACTAGCACTTTAGTGAATAAACACATCAATATATCAACTGGGTAGTGTCCAATGACTATATGCAATAGAAGACATCTCAACTTCTATCTCTCAGGTTTCCTAAATACTAACCATCTAAATAAGAGTTCTAAGCTAAAGGGAATCTAAACTTGAAAGCAATGAATCATCTATCTAGAAAGCTGGAAATGATTCAAACCAAAGAACAAAAAACTATAAATCTGAAGAGCATCACCACTAAACTAGAAAGCATGGAAATGATTAACCTAAAGAATGCATAAATTGCAGAAGTAGTGAAAACATGTGAATAAATTAGGAAACATTTATCTAATGCAAAAGATAACAATACAACCGCTAACATAAAACAATTTAAGAAAATCAATTGAAGAAAGGTGCTCTAGACATTCAAATGTTAAGTTTAGAAACTACAGACTTAGCTACAACCTACAGGCTTGACACTAACAACACAACATATAATCATGAAAATGAATTGCAATTTCAATTGTTATCTACTAAAAGAAAATATAGAATAAGAAGTAGAATACTCATCTATCTATCTATAACCCTCAAGTGGCCAGCTCTCGGGTGTGCCTACAGCTATCTCAGATCACATGCACTGGAAATCTCTAAGTTACTTCATTCCAAAGACTTCATTCACATTGCTCAGTAATTCAAAGATTGGCAAGAAAAATCATTTGTTTTATTCATATGGTAGTTTTTACTTAAAAGACTTATTGGCAGCATAACGATAATCTTCTGTTTATTCATCATTTGCAACAGTTACATATTTATATGAAAATGACTAACAAAATCCTACTTTCCAATTGATAGAGTCTTTTTAATAGATTTCCAATAACATATGGACTTTAAATCCCATGACATACAATATTAAAGAGGCTTGCACAAGCCATAAAGTTTTTGAAACTAAAAAATAACAAAACTATGAAGACTCAGCCCAAAATGTGTGCTCTTGAAATTCCAGTTCCCACTCACTTGTTTTCAAAGGTATTAAGATCCATGTTCATTTCCCTTTTGAATGGAATGGTAATTAGGAGTGGATTTGGCCTGCAAAATGCTCAAATACTAAACCATTAAATTAACATAAGTAAGCTTAATTCACCTAACTTCAAGAAGTAAAGTTTGCATGCTTATTCATAAAAAGAGAGCAATTATTTTTCCTAAAGGTAATTAATTGGTAAGGTAATTTGGGCTAAAGGGTTTATATTTGCATATTGAACCCATTATGTTGATGAGGTTATTTTTACCTCATCATTTCCTCCCCTTCCTAAGCCCGAGTAGATCCTCCTACTCTCTGGTGTGCCCCTTGTCCTCAGTTCCTCCTATTCATCTCCTCATACTTGGCACTGAGATCATACAAGTCATCTGACTCTATATCCAGTGGTTATGGGTTCCTCAAGAATCCCCGATGAAAAGTGACTCTTTGTTTCCACTTGGAAAAACTGTCCTCACTTTGGTCTAGATTGGTATATATGAAGGAGGTGGTGAAAGAAGCAAGGGGGGTTTGTACCTCATACCAATCTAATTATTCTTCAATTCTTCAAGAATTTTGGCCAAAGCTACTACTCTTCCATAGGACCATCTAATATTAAGGGGTGAAATTATTTCCCTTTTCTTGAGATGCATAGGAAGAGGGGTATACCACTCATCAAATGTGTGCCATGCTTGTCTTATTAATTGTGGCCCTTGTTCCTAAAAGTGATCATAACACAACCATAGGTTGTTATTGTATTTAACTTGTACTTCCTTTTTAAGTCTGACACCCAAAAATTATGCCTTGAAGTAGAAAGGCTTCCTATGAGGATACCTTATTTTCAACCCCATAGTCTTTTTTGCTTGTGCATATTCCCTTGATCTGTCTTGCCAGTGAAGTTGTTTTTTCATGGTGGATAGGAATGATCTCAATTCTACTTCTCCCTCATAGAAGTTAATAAAGAAATCTATATATCTTTCTAGGAGAAAATTATGAACAAAGAACTCACACAACAAATTTTGCTGTCTAGGGAGTGATTCAACAAATATTTTTACAAATTCCTTGTCATCAGGATCATGTGGCTTGTTTTGGTGAATTCTTTGCAATTTCCATCTTAAAATCTATTCATTAAGAAACATGGAGTACAACCTAGATGGTCTTCTATAGGCTAATAGTAATTCACCAATTTCACAGGAATCTTGTTTACCCATATATGCCTGATGAAAAGATTCTTTTAACATTACCAATTCCCTCTTTAACCTATTATTCTCAAATTCCACATCCCTCAAGAGATAGAAATACTCTATCCATTTCATTAATATTGGAGGAATGCGTACCTAGAACCAATCTATAACAATAGGTTCAGTTTGTGTCCCCTTTGATTCCATGACTAGTTGAGTGTCACTCTCTTGCATATTCTATTCTAGCTCCACAATTTTACTCATAGAAGCATTTAGCTTAGTTTCTTGTCTACTCCTCTCTTCAAAAGCACTGAATAATTGCATAAAATTACTTTTCAAGTATTGAATATATTTTTCCTTGTTAGATAGAGCAATCTTGTGTTGCTTATCTTGCTGATTCCATTACTGAATCTGGTATTGCAACTGTTCAATGAGCTTGTCCTTTTCCTCCATTTGTGCTGTCAATTTTGCAATTTCTTGGTCCCTTTTATTTACAATGGAAATTTTTACCTCAATCTGTTCTTTTTGCTGGTTAATTTGTGCTTCGTCATCTTGTAGCCTGGTTCTCAATCTTGCAATTTCTACCTTTAACTTTTCTAATTCCTCATTTTTCTAACTAGATTCTATATCCCCTGTGTCCATAGAGAAGGATGAATGAGGAATTTCCTCATTAGGATGAGGCACATTTTCCTCCTTAGTGTCCTTAGGAAGGGATGAGTGAGGCACTTGGTCCACTTCTTCATCAACATGAAGTACATTTTCTTCCTTAGTGTTCTCAAAAAAAGATGAGTAAGGCACACCTTCTATTTCCTCATCAATATGATGTAAATTTTCTTCAACTTTCGGTATGCTCCCCACTTTGTCAAGAAAAGGAGAGAATCCCCCCATAGGTTCATCTTCATTCTTCTTTGAATGTGGCAATTTTATTTTCTCCCCTTCCTGTTCTTCGGGTGATAGGGTATCCTTGTCCTTTTCCCTAGGAAGTTGATCACCTTGATTTTTGTTTCATTGATTTCCTCATTATTAGGTGGACTATCAATTTCTACCACCTTTATTGGAGTCCTGGCCTTCTTCCTTTTTGAAGTACTACCTACATCTTGAGGTTTGGTTTGATTGGCCCCTGAAGATAACCTTTTACTCCTCCATAGAGGAGGAGTTGTTTGAAAAGTAACCTTACTTCATTTCTTCTTCTTTCTGGAGGCTCCTCTTCTCCTCCTCCAAAATGCAAAATTCCCACCTCCCCTTCCTGTCCTGGGGTTTCTAACTCATCTGGAAAAGTTTTTGGCACATCACCGCTCGGACCCATGGAGGTATGTTGGGATTCAAGAGTGTCTAATTCCTTCGAGGAGGGCTCTTTTGTAGAGTGCTCCTTTTTTTTAGAGGATTCCCCCTCCTCAAGTGATCTTCTTGGTTCCTCATTTTCAAATTTCTTTAAAAACCTTTGCCACTTCTTTTTTGAATTTTTGCGGAAATGGTATTTACATATTAGTTGTATCAAACCATGATGTTTAAGGGGCCTCATCCCAACTTTATACTTTTCCATCATAGAGGTGACTAAATGGTAGAGAAAAGCTGGTAAATCTACCCTAAGAGTAGGGTCCTCAATGCTGTGGAGTAAATGAGTCAGCAAGAAAAAAGGGGGTCCCACAATTGTAGTCATTTGTCCCTTACTGGTGAAATATTTAATAATCCAGGCTACAACATACCTCTAGGGTTTTGGAAGAGACATCCTATGGATTCCCTTATTTTGTCACCTAGTGCTTATGGTCATTATAGGTTAGGGTTTGCCTTCCCTATGGAATAGTTATATTAAATTTTGATAGGGAACATGAGCATTCTTATTCAAATTAATTCCTTTATTTTTAAGACCAGGAAGATGAGCAATGATTTTTGTACTTACCCAGAATCATTTGTTGTGCACCACGGTCTACCCATCTACGAATTTCTCAATGAATTCCTTCACAAGCTACTCTGTATACCCTTCAAATTGTTTCATGAAGTCTAGCCATCTGACCGTAAAATAAAGCTGCTATATTTCCCAATGCCAACAATGGTGCTACAAAAGTTGGCTTAGACTTCTTTTTAGTGCCTCCCATTTCCTTTGTTTCCTGGTGAGATTTTGTAGAACTCTAGAATTCACTCTTCATTGAATTGTAGATGGAAAAAGAGTTATGTGTCGATATACTCAATGGGGAAGGAAATAATTAAAAAATTTCTTGTCACCTTACTGCATAATTATGATAGGCTTTCATACAGAATTACAATTAATGTAATACTTCTTAGCAATCATGTAAAGGGCACAAGTTTGAAAATTACAAGGAGGAATGGATCATGCCAATTAATTAGCCTTTATTCAAAATAAGTACTAACTCTTTAAATAAATAAATTCACACATACCTTAGGTCTTATCATTAGATCAAACATCACTCACCTGTGTTGACATAGTTGGATAGTCATATGGTTGGCGAGGGTGGCAACAGATAATAATGGCATAGATGGAATGGTTGAAATGACGGAAAAAATATTATGACAAAAAGATGTCATAATAATCTTATTTATTATGGAAAGATTCTGTATGATGTGGTGGAATAATTTTAAGGGAGTAGATCTCGAAGCGAAATTAAAGGATGGGCATGCGCAAAACTTAGGAAAAATTAAAAAAAATGGAAAGACAAAATTTGCACAAAAATCTAGAGCATTATTGAGCAACCGAAGTAGAGAAAAAGAGAGTCCCAGAACATCATAGAGAGTTGTCATCGGAACACGGTGACCAAATCAAAGATTCTAAAACATCGTTGAAATATGTGACCAAGACAATATCCAAAATTTCTAGAGCATCATCGAAAGATGTAGTCGGAGTAGCAACCAAAATGTTTGGAGCATCATCAAAAGATGTAGTTGGAGCAACAATTAAAATTTTTGGAACATCATTGAAAGATGCAGCCGAAGCAACAACCAAAATTTTTAGAGCATCCAAACAAAATTATGGAGCACCTGAGCAACATTTCAGAGCATTGCTAAAAAAATATCGCTAGAAGGAAGGATAACAAAATTCTGGAGCATCACTAAAAAAGATGCAGTCGAAAGGAAGAAATAGCAAAATTTTGGAGCATCGCTGAAAAGATGTAGCTGAAAGGAAGAAACAACAGAATTCTAGAGCATTGTTGAAAAGATGCAGCCAAAAGGAAGAAATAATAGAATTTTGGAGCATCATTGAAAAGATGCGGCTGAAAGGAAGAAAGTTGTGATGTTTTGGCCTTGGATTCTTGAAGCATTATTGAGTGATGCATCATAATGTAGGATCGAGATGATGAGCGACACTATTCTATTGTGCAAATTCCAGAGCATTGCAGTAACCGTGCCAATAGATTTCAGAGCACCATATCAAGGTGCACTAGAATTGTGCTTGGAAAAAAGGTGAAGTCCTACAAAATAGAGACAAAATTTTAGTCAAGTCCAAATGATAAAACTGATGAGGAAATCAAAGAAACATTTTGAAATAAAGATTCTTTTTTTTGGCACGACAAAACTATATTGACCCTGCCACAACAGAGTCAATACAGTGGATTTCTCCTTGCATTTCTGTCATTTTTGTAAATTATTCCTTATTAACAGGTTCATGGTAGAGACATAATCCGTGCCCATTAACTAGGAGAGTTTAGGTATCACCATCATAGGTTTCACTTAGACCGAACCATTAGCAAACACTTCAGAAATTTCATATGGTTCAAGCCAGTGTGTCCTGAGTTCCCCTTGATGATCCTTGTATTTATAATTGAACAATAATGCCCAATTCCCAGTATGGAATTATTTCTCTTTGATATGTTTATCATGCTAGACCTTACATTGTTGTTGGACCAATTTAGTTTGATGGATGACATCCAAACATAGTTTGCCCAGTTCACTAAGCTGTAAGACTCTCTCAATTTGGGCTCGTTTAAGATCCATGCCCAATTCCATGGCTATTCTAAGGGTTTGGAGTTCAAATTCAATGGGTAAGAGGGGCTTCTTCCCAAAAATTAACTCATAGGGGCTATAGCCTATGGTTGATTTCAAAGTTGTGTTGTAGGCCCAGACAACTTCCAATAGTTTTCTAGCCCAGTCTTTTCTTCCTGAAGAAATTTTTTTTGTTAAAATGTTTTCCAACTCCCTATTAGTGACTTCAACTAGTCTATTTTGCTACAAATGGTAGGGTGAGGACTTATTGTGACTTACTTGGAAGTGATTTGTGAATGTCAACAAAACTTTAGACATAAACTAGGTGCCCTGGTCCATGATAATTGTCCTTGGAGCTCCAAATTTGAGGAAAATTCTATTGTAGAGGAAATCAACTACCTGTTCCCCCCTGGAAATACATAGGGCTTGTACTTTTTCCCACTTAGTTAGGTAGTCCATACAAAACAAAATGTACTCCTATCCTTGTGAAGGAGGGTCTATCGCCTTGATAAAATCCAATCCCCATTTTTCAAATGGTTTAAGGACTACTTGAGGCTGTAGGGGCATTTCATTAGAAGCAGTTGATCTACCTATTCTTTGAAATTCATCACATCGGCAAATGTATTTCTTGATGTCCTTGTGCATTGAGGGCCAGTAGTATCCTGCTCCCAAAATCTTATGAGCTATCCTTTTAGCAGAATAATGCCCTCCTGAAGGGTCATCATGGTAGGCTCTCAGAATACCATAAGTCTGATCTGCTCTAACACACCATTGTAAAACCAAATCGGGTCCATATTGAAATATGATTCCATTAATCCATTTAAAAGGGGAACTTTCTCTCATGAGACATTTCTTCTATTTTCATGAAAAGTGAGGCGGTACTACCGCAGTGGCCAAATAATTCACAATATTGGCAAACCAAGGAGTTTTAGTGGAGATGGTGAACATATTTTTGTCTGGGAATTCATCTTGTACTGGGGCACAGTCACCATCGTGTTTAATCTGGGATAAAAAGTATGTGACTACATTGGATTTCCCTGGTTTGATAACAATTGTGACATTGAATTCCTAGAGAAGTAACCACCTAATTATCCTTGTGTTTACCACCAATTTTTTTATGAGATACTTAATGGTCAAGTGATCTGTATGCACTGTAACTTTATATCCTATGAAATAATGTCAAAATTTCTTGATTGCATGCACTACAACCAATAATTCTTTCCCCATTGTGGTATAGTTCTTTTCTATTGGTGTCAAATTCTTGCTGATGAAGTATATAGCATATTTTTCCCCATTCTCATCTTCTTTCCCTAGAATTGCTCTAATGACATCATCAGATGTGCCAGCATAAATATGGAACAAAAGATTCCAATTAGGTCCTCGAAGGACAGGGGAAGAGATGAGTTTTTCCTTAATAATTTTGAATGAAGATTAACACTCAGGCATCTAAATGAAGTCTACATTCTTTTGAAAGAGAGAAAACATAGGGGATATGATTTTGTTAAAGTTTTCTATGAATCTTTAGTAGTATCTAGCATGCCCTAAGAAAATCTTGACATTAGTCTGTGTTTTTGGGATCTTGAGTTGTTGTATGACTTCAATTTTCTTAGGAACAACCTTAATTCCTTCGGCTGAAATATGATGTCCCAACACTATTCCTTATTCCACCATGATAAAAAATTTCTCATGACTTAGGGACAAATAATGATCCTCACACCATTTTAACACCTCGTCTAGTTTCGTGGGGGCTTCATCAAAAGTTGAGACATATACAGTGAAGTCGTCCATATAGACTTCCATACACTCATTTACCAACTCAACAAATATAGCTAGGATGGCCTTGTAAAACGTGGTAGGAGCATTACATAGGCCAAAGGGAAGAAACCTATCTACAAATGTCCCCCAAGGGCAGGTAAAGGTCATCTTATCCTGGTCTTTTGCTACTACCTATATCTGGTTGTATCCACTAAATCCATCCAAGAATGAAAAATATTTCCTCCTAGCCAAGTTATTCAACACTTGGTCCATGAATTGTAGGGGAAAATAGTCTCTGCGTGTCACTTTGTTAAGCTACCTCTAGTCTACATACACTCTCCACTTCCCATTCTTCTTTGGAACTACAACCAAGGGTGACACCCACTTGCTGTTAAAAATTGGGTAGATAAATACTGCCTACAAGATTTTCTCAATCTTAGTTTTAATGATGTCCTTGAGGGCAGGATTGAGTCTCCGTTGTGGTTAGTGAACAGGTTGAACATCCTCAGTATAGATATGATGCGTACACACACTAGGGTGTATTCCTATGATATCTTTATATTCCCAGGTGGACACTTTAGATCTACTCACCTAGGTGTCAAACAATCTTTGTTCTTTCATCTCAGCCAACCAACTATTGATGTTCAAAGTTTTTCCTAGCAACAACATAATGGTTTTGACTCCTAGATGGTTGGACGTGATAGTGTACATGGGCCTTATCAAGGTGTTAAGTGGACAACTGTGAGGTACAATTTTATGAAGCCGAGCAACATCTGCAAAGAAATGGTGATTTTTTGGAACTAAGTTCATCAAAGGACAAGGTAATCCAATAAAACTAGCACCATCAAATTCTACATGATCTATGTTGATTGGGTGTCCTAGGATTTCTTCTACGATTGAAATTTCCTCACTGCTCGAATCCATGGCAAGATTTTCCATGTCGTTCTCCAATTCATCCTCTAGCTCCTCACCATGTTGTTTAATAATTGTCATGGCTGGTGAAGCCAAATTCTCATGTCCATTAGGGCTTTCTGGTTCATCAACCCATACTTTACTGTGTTCAGCAGGCTTGGCAAGAGGATACAAAAACAAATGTTTGCTATTAGATCCATGTGAGATGGTCATTCCTCCCTGCAATCAATTTTGGTTGCAACTGTAGCAATCCATGGTCATCCTAGAATTATTGGATAATTGTCTTTAGGCGTAAGGGATTCAATTATCTAGAAATCCACTGGATATTCCCACCCATCCACCTTAACAAGAGCATTTTCAATGATGCCTTTGGGAATAGCTATGGATTGGTTTGCCATCTGTAAGACTGCAGTTGTGGGGCATAGATCAATAAGTCCTAATTTTTCCATCACATCAACAATCATTACATTAATAGCTGCTCCAAGGTCCACTAAAGCATTAGGTATTGCTATCTCATTAACTTTTATTGTTATAAGCGGACTTCCTGGGTCATCATATTTTGGAGTAGTCGTTGTTCCAACTAACAAATCAACTAGGTACCCATTTATATGAATAGTGAATTCCTTTTGGTTTCCTTCTTGGGGTTTTGATGCACAACTGCTTAATCAATTGGTTTAACTCAGGGATCTCATTAATTACCTGTAACAAGGGAACTTTAATCTATAATTGCTGAATTTCTTGTATTAATGCAGTTTTGGTGGATAATGTTGATTCTGGAGCATCTTTCACAAGAATTGGTTTCAAACACTCTAGAAAGGGTGCCTTGGTATTTTCTTGAGTCACGGGATCCTTCGGGTGTTCAGTTGGAGATTGACCCCCCTCGTCCTGAGGTAGGTCAAAAGCTCCTGTTGAAGATAGCCAGTTGGGATTATGTTGTGTAGCATCTGGTGTCTATTCCACAGATGTAGGTGTTATCATGGTTTCCTCAATAGGATTTTTGACAAGTTCATCAATGATTTCTTCAATAGTTGGTTGTGAAAGTGTTTTTCCAGACCTCAATTATAGATTTCCACAGTGTATGGTGTTAAGCGCAGTGACATTATCTTGTTCAATGGAATACACTAGAGTATTTGGGTGATTGTTCTTTGGGTTTAGAACTGGTTGCGCCAAGAGTGGTGGCTGGTTAACTTGTTCATTTTGTTATGTATTATGAAGGGGTGGTAAAAGATTTTTTTGCTGGGTAGGCATTCTCTTGGGGCTAATGCAAAATTGATGTTGAGGTTGATTCCATTGAGGAATAGGATTTTGAGGGTACCACTATGGTTGAGGCTGATTAGGCCACTGAGGGTTACCCCAAGATTGATTTTCCCATTTGGGTGGTCCCCAAGGATAAGTTCCCCAATTAGAGGGTACTAGAGGTGGTGCCTAAGGCCAGGGTGCTACACATTGATTGTTGTTCCAATTGGGTTGGGGTCTCCAGTTAGGATAGGAATTCTGGCCATAGGAAAAATTGCCTCTAGTTCTTTGATTAACAACATTCACTTCTTCCTCGACTAGGGTTGTTATTTTCTTGGGATTTTTGTTGGAGTTTAGTAGGTCACACTGGTCGGTGGGGTGATTTTTGTCACAC
The DNA here is from genome assembly GCA_007258455.2 of Sequoia sempervirens. Lineage (NCBI taxonomy): Eukaryota > Viridiplantae > Streptophyta > Pinopsida > Cupressales > Cupressaceae > Sequoia > Sequoia sempervirens. The sequence continues at coordinate 293,423,054 of VDFB02000003.1, read as the reverse complement.
ACTTGACAAATGCCAATCTTATCAACTTTGTCCAAGGGACATTCTCTTAGCAAACGTTTGTTTTGGCATTTGGGGATATAGATGGATGAGGTCTCAGAGTTTCGTGTTTTAGCCTATATGCCATCTAAAGTGGTGTTTAACTAGACAAGAATGTTAGTCTTGAAGTTGGAAAGCTCTTCGCGAAGTTTACTAATGTCACTAGAAGCTCTAAAAAGGGGCTTCCAAATTCCTCCTCGAGTTCAAGAGAAATTTTGACACAGTTCCATAATATCATCTAGTCCCAGTTGGGACATGTCTCCTTTGAGCGTCATCATCGAGACCTTTAAGGAATAAGGTCTTCAGGATATTGAAACTCATAAATTTTCCACCACAATGTTTAGATAAGAAGATAAACCTATCTAGGCAATCCTCTAAACTTTCATCCTCATTTTTCCTTACTTTGAAAAAGTCTTCTTTCCTATCGCTAACCCTACAATAACTTTGGTACTTCTCCAAAAAGGCAGACTCCATCTCATCCCAAGAGGTTATCGAATGAGAAGGAAATCCCATAAACCAGTGCATAGATGAGTCTTTCAAAGTGGAAGGGAAAAACTTTAGTTTCTGATTATCATTCTTGTAGTCATATGTTTGACACAAGACATTAAACTCAAATAGAAACTGGTCAGGGTCCTCAGTAGACAAACCCTAAAAATTTGGAAAGAAGGCGGGTGAGATGTTTTTCATTGTCGTATCATCATTCACATCAATAGAAATAGGATAAGTGAATGTGTGTGGTGGTGGAGGGTTATCATTATTGCTGGCAACATTTCTTTGGTCGCCCATGATGTTGAAGAAAATATGAATTTCATCCCAAGTTCGCTCAGTTGGGCGAGGTTCAGGAGTTTGCAAAGGAATATACTCCTCTACAACTATAGGTTCTCTTTCCAGGGTATGTGGGAAGGTCTCAGGTTGACCCCGATCGGTGAATTTCTCCTTAAGTTCTTGATCTAAGTTGCCTTCCTCTCTACTTGTTGTTGGTACGTCAACTAGGAGTTTTTGGTATGAATCTTCCATGGGGTCTTGTTTCCTAACCATGCAGAAAAGAATCCAAAGAACTATTTCTATTCCTAAAATAGGTCTTCAAGATATATCCTACTAATATTAGAAAAAGGAGTCTTCATCAATGGTGCCAAAAAGTGACAGGTTGTCACTAGGTCCTAACACTTTAGTGAATAAACTCATCAATATATTGACCAAGCAGTGTCTAATGGCTATATGCAATAGAATACATCTCAACTTCTCTCTCTTGGGTTTCCTAAATACTAACCATCTGAATAGGAGTTCTAAGCTAAAGGGCCTCTAAACTTGAAAGCAATGAATCATCTATCTAGAAAGTGGGAAATGATTCAAACTAGAAAACAAAAAACTATAAATCTAAATAGCATCACCACTAAACTAGAAAGCATGTAAATGATTAACCTAAAGAATGCATAAATTTCTAAAGAAGTAAAACATGTAGAGAAATTAGGAAACATTTATCTAATGCAAAATATAACAATCCAGCTACTAACACAAAACAATTTAACATAATCAACTAAAGAAAGGTGCTCTGGACATTCAAATGTTAAGTTCAGAAACTACAAAGTTAGCTACAACTTGCAGGCTTGACACTAACAACACAACATATACTCATGAAAATGAATTACAATTTCAACTATTATCTACTAAAAGAAAATATAGAATAAGAAGTAGAATACTTATCTATCTATCTATAACCCTCAAGTGGCTAGCTCTTGGGTGTGCCTACACCTATCTTAGATCATATGCACTAGAAATCTCTAAGTTACTTCATTCCAAAGACTTCATTCACATTGCTCAGTATTTCAAAGATTGGCAGGAAACCTCATTTTTTTATTCATATGGTAGTTTTTACTTAAAAGACTTATTGGCAGCATAACGATAATCTTATGTTTATTCATCATTTGCAACGGTTACATGTTTATATGAAAATGACTAAAAAGATATTACTTTCTAGTTGATAGAGTCTTTTTAATAGATTGCCAATAATAGATGGACTTTAAAGCCCATGACATGCAATATTTAAGAGGTTTGAACGAGCCATAAATTTTTTGAAACTAAAAAATAACTGAACTATGAAGACTCGGCCCAAAACATGTGCTCCTGAAATTTTGGCGCTCGCTCGCTTGTTTTCAAAAGTATTAAGATCCACGTTCATTTCCCTTTTGACTGGAATGGCATTTGGGAGTGGATCTGACTTGTGAAATGCTCAAAGACTAAACCATTAAATAAACATAAGTAAGCTTAATTCACCTAACTTCAAGAAGTAAAGTTTGCACACTTATTCATAAAAAAAAGAGCAATTATTTTTCCTAAAGGTAATTAATTGGCAGGCTAATTTGGGCTGAAGAGTTTAGATTTGTATATTGAACCCATTATGTTGATGAGGTTATTTTTACCTCATCACTTGTCATAATATTGTTTAATATTATGTATCAATTTGGCTATATAACAAGGTGGTATCATGTGTAACATTGAACAATTTCTATCATTTTCATCCTTTGATAGAATAGATTATTATTTCATAGATAATCTCTCTTGTGCTTTCACGAAGTTATTAAATCTTGGTGTTGAATGCAAACACAACAACTGAGAGGGGGGGTGAATTAGTTGTACATTAAAACTTCAAAACTCTCATAATCATTTAGATCCACATCAACTCAATTAAACCTTAATCTATTAGAATAATTTAGCATGAAAGAAAATAACAAAAATTGAGACACGTAAACAAAATGCACAATAGAACACCAAATTCATGTGGAAAACCCAAGAAGGGAAAAAAATGATGGGGATTAGCTCACAATATAAAGTAATTTCAATACCAAACACAATAGGATCACTACTCAAAAGAAAGAAGGGCTCATTGCACAAAAGAAAGAAGGGCTCATTGCACAAAAGAAAGAAGGGCTCACTGCTAGATTATATAAAAGAAGATAAAAGAGTGTTACAGTGAGAAATACATCTTAATGCAACAAAAAATTCCACCACAACATCTCCAACACATTCATAGTATCTCTAAAGATTGTAGACACCTTGTGCTCACCGCTTCCAGTGGTCTAACTCATTAAGCTCACACTGCACTTCACAAAATCGCACTTCAAAATTTTTCAATTCACACCACACACTTCACCATATAATTCTCCATGAAATCATCACTTATTTATACCTTCTTCAACCTTGAAAACATCATCACTTATTTATACCTTCTTCAACCTTGAAAACATTCTCCAAGGTCTCCTATGCACCTCAAATGTGCAAATTCAAATTAGGTCAACTTTAAGCATTACCACAGTAGAAATGAATGAAAGTGGACCACACCACTTCTTAACTCAAACCCAAATCATACATTGTTGTAAGGGGAAGATTGAACATGGAAGTTTGTCGTTGTTGATGCTATTTGGCAACATGAGCATGAGGTGCATATATTGTATGATCCAGTGTTATGATCATTCTAGCATGAATTGTAAGCATTCTTGAAGACATTTGGATAGAACAATGTTGATCTGGAAAATATGGTTATACAATAATTTGGCTAAGTATTTCTCCTGATAGTATTGTGGTTCAGTGTGCTATTTTTTGGGTTTGCACTCCACCACAAGTTGATATATTACTCTGCGATTCCAATTGTAGGTTTGCAATCATCAGTTGCATCTACATTCAAGATTTTGTGACATTTTGTGAAGTATTCTAAAATATATGAATGGAAAAGTTTAGCTCTATATATTATAGTCATTCCTTGTATAATGTATCAGTGTGGGAGATTCTACATTTCTTCTCAGATAATTATTTTGTTCTGCACAGATGATGAGGATAAGCTATTATTTGTCAGATGAGTAGGAATTGAAAGGAAGTTTGAGTTTTGAAGTCACACGTATGGTGAATTGTATGTACATATGAAGGTTCTATGTTTAGGTCTTATTTTAGGCCGACCTAACACATTTTATGTTTTTTGGAGGATAAGAAAGTAACTTTAACTTATGTGGGATCTAGATATTAGGTCCATCTTGACATATCTTAAGGTGAATTGAATTTTGAATTATGGCATGAGATGTGGATATAATGATTTTAAGGATGAAATGTTTAATTTTGTGTGTTACTTCTAATTATGTCGACCTAATTGAAGTTACACTTGATATTGGATATATATAGGAGATTAACTTTGGAGTTTTGATTTTTTTGTGTGTGGAATGTGAATAATTATGATGAAGGGATGGAGAGAGCAAATTGTATGTGAGTAATAAGAGACATATGACATGTATGGTATTCTACCTACATGTGTGTGATGTGAATATAATCAGAGTTGAGGAAATTATGAGCAGAGAAGAGTATTGTTTCAGATCTATGTGAAGATTATTTTGTGCTTCATTGGAATTGTAATATAGCATATGATAGATGTTGTTGTATCTGTGATCCTAAATGTTTTATCTATCCTAGAGATGCAAAAAACAACTATTATGCAATGGGAGAAAAACACAAAGGGACACCTCAAGATTAGCCTAAGGAATTGATAATACAAATAAATAAGATAAAATGAAGATTGCAAATTGATATACCTTTCTTTGCTGCTGAAATTCCTTGGTTGGCCCTTGTGAATGTAAACTTGTATGCTCCTTAGATGGCTGTGGAAATGACTAAATGTAGGATTGACAATATGATGAGATGCAAATGAAAATGATTAAGTGGCTTGGCAAATGGCTAAGACAATGCTTGCAAATTGAGTAGACAATTTGATAGCATAAGGGTGCAAAAATGACTAAATGTTGAAAATGCCTTAGAAGAGGGGGTATTTATAGATAAATTTGAATTCTCTAGAGAATTCAATGGTTGAGATTGAGCCACCAAGGTCAAGATGTAGGGATATGGGGAGTTGAGGACTCACAAGCCCTCACATCTTGACATGTGGAATGTGAGATGACCTAGGATAAGATGATGTGGAAGTGAGGTGGAAGTGAGGTACATGATGTGGAGGAAGGACAAGTACCTTGGGGGGTGAGAAGATTTCCTCAAAAAGGAACTTCTTGTCCCCAAGTGAGGATGAAAGTGACATTTGAGGAATTTTGGAATTCTTCAAAAATCTCCATGGGAAATGAGAAAGTGGTTGGATAAATAAATGTGAATTAAAAATTCACATTATTGGGAGAATCTAGTGGATAAAAGAGGGTTTCCAAAAAGGTGGGAATTTGTCACATGTGAGTGAGGTGACAAGTGAAATATTCTAGAAGTTACATGGGGATAAGGTAAGCCTTGGAAGGATAAAATGTGAATTAAAAATTCACATGGGAAAGAGGGTCAATGCTAAGAAAGGCAAATGGAAAGGTTGAAGTTAAAAAGGGATGCTAAATGTGGCTAATGAATTTGATTAAGGTTGTGCAAACACATGATTATGATAATTAATGAGGGATTAGAAGTAAGTGGAAAATGTAGGAGGATGTGACATTAATCCTTGATTAAGAGAATGCACATCCTAATCATGAATTAATTAAATTAATCCAAATTAGAAAGGGATTATGGAGGATGTGACAAGGAGAGAGAAAAATGAGGAATTTTAAATTAATTTTATTCAAAAAGGTTAAATGACTTAGAAATTAAATAAATTGATGTATTTATTTAATTTAGAGAGGAAAAAGGTGTAAGGTGAAGCATTTAATTGTTAAATTAAATACTTTAAGGACTTTAGGCAGAAAGTGTAATATTAATTAAATAAATTAATATTGATAGAATGGATGAATAAAGTGGTGAATTTGATCGTATGGGAGTGATCAAATTTAGATGTCTACAGTATCAGTTCAAATAGGCTACATGTAGCCACCCCTTTTTTCTATATTTCTTACTTTCTGTAGGTAGTGAGTTCACTTGGATAGTGATTCCACCTAGCAGTGATCCTTTTTGTAATATCTTATATCGTAATATAATATATTGTGAACTAACCCTCACCGTGGTTTTTCTCATTTTGGATTTTCCACGTTAAAATACTGGTGTTCATGTGTCATGTGATTTTGTGGATGTATTCATATTTTCATTCACCATTTTGGTTATATTTATTCTGGTAATTGAATGGCTTATGTTTAATTGGTTTAAAGGAATATTGATTCACCCCCCTCTCATATTTTGGGTGTTCAAAAATTGGTATAAGAGCTTGGATCCTTGGAATGATCTTGAACTCTTTGGGAAGATATTTGAGTTTGAACACATGGCTGATAGAAAGTATCCTATTCCTCTGGAAGAGATTTTTTCTATTGAATACACAAAAGAAGATTGCATAATTGACAAAGAACTTAAAGTTTCTCTTGACGATCTTAACAAAGTTGAAGATGAAAAAAAAGATCTAAAGGAGAGTCTTAAAGAGGAAAATGAAACTATATTAGAAAATTGAGAGAGTGTATCAAGAAATTCAAAGAAAGGCATAAGGAAGTTAATGAACAATTGAAAAAAGAAAATGAGAACATCACCAAATTAAAAGTCCAAGTGGAAGAAAAGAAAAAGATTGAGGAATGTCTAAATGAAATGGTGGAAAGAAAATCTAATGAATGCATGAGGCTTGAACAAGAAGTGGTAAATATAAGATGAGATTTGGACAAGGAAAGAGGCTATGAGGAAAAATTCAAGACAAGTTTTACAATGCTTGATGAGTTAATTGTAGAATAGAAAGCATCTAAAGAAAAAAGTGGTTTAGGACTTGAAAAAGGAGAAAGATCAAAATAAAATCAGAATGCAAAGAAGACTGAAGACAAGAAGACTAGTATGCTTTGGAATCAAGGAAATAGTGCTAGAAGACAGGTCCTGTTAGACAACCAAATTCTCAAAGGTACTCATATTTTAATGGTACTTGTTATTTTTGTAATAAATTTTAGACATAAAGCAAAGGAGTGTAGAAATTCAATGAATCATAATGTTTCATCCTTTACTAGTCAATGCTTTACATGCAATAAATTTGGACATAGAGTACTGGAAATGAATGTATAAGTCAAATGATGAATGCATATATAATAATGGTAGAATGATTCAATCTTTCAAAGGTTATTGCTATACATGCTATGGATTTGTACACAAGACTAACCAATGCAAATCTAGAATGAATGAAAGGAATAATGCTCAAAGGAATATCATATGCAACAATTACAAAATTCTTAGACATATTGCTAAATTTTGCAGGAGTAAAAATACAAGGAAAAGAAGAATGAACTAGTTAAGAAGATTGATCTGGATGAAGTGAAGGAGATGGAGAAGATCTAGAGAAAGAAAGAAGATACTGAGGATAAGGGAGAATTTGTACCACTCTCTGCTATAGATATTTCCTTCAGTAACCAAGCCCTAGGCATTGGATTGGGGGAAGCAATAATAGAAAATCATATAATGCCCTGCTGAAATGAGGTTTCATGGCTTGGAACAAAAATATGTGATGAAGAATGAAATTCTTAATGAGGAAGAAAATTGCAAAAGAAAATATTCTAATGCGGCCATTTGTAGAGCTTGAAAAGTTGACTATGCATGTGCAAGGTTTTAGGGTCATTAGCTTTTTGTTTGAAGAATTTATTGCTGAAATGGGTCAAATCAAAGAGTTAAAAGTGAGCTTGATAAGAAAAAATCATTTCATTGAATGTATTCAAAGAAGAGTAGAGGAGCAAGAAGCAATTTGAAGGGTTTGAGGCATCTCCAAGTTGTAGAATTCCAAAATCCTACCTCGTTGAGCAAGAGAAAAAGGTATTTAACAATCTAAATTCACATTCTAATTTTCTGGAATTATCAATAGAAGGCAATTTGAATGCAATGGTGACATCAGAAATTGTAGATGTTTCCCAAAAAATTGCAACCCAAATTTAAGAGATACTCTTTCAAAGCTTTAGAAGTTGATCCCCTAGGTGTATTTTTGTATATAGCTCTTGGGGTTTTTCCTATTGAAGATATTAGGGCTTATATTCATGGGAATATGGAAGAGAACCCCTGTAGAAAATTGTTCAATCTATGGGTAGATGGGTTAGTCAGAGAAGATTACACCTTGAAACCAAAATACAATATCTTGACCAAGAAGAAATTAGATGTGTGGCATTGGTTTCTAGACTTTAGCAATGAAGAGAAGTGTATTAGAATGACATTGAGCAATATTCATTATTAGTTTATATGGATTGATGGTGCACACATGATTACCAAAGAAGTGATTAGATAAATCACTGGTATATAGTCCACTGGACCGATTCCAGTCCAAAAATCCGCTAAGAACAAAGAAATAATGTTGCAAATGGGTGCGGCAATAAACCTTATCAGAAATCCAAAAATTCAATATACAACAATTGTTATTAGACATATGATTTATGGAGACAAGTAAGTGGTATGTGCCATCACAATTCATGTGGCAGTGGATATGGTTGAGAATAATGGTGAGTGTGACCTTTGCGAGTTTATCCGGAAACAACTGATAGAGAACCTGAAGGAAATTAAGAAGAAAAAATATGTATTCATGTATGAAACATTAATAATATGTTTGGTTTTCTATTTTATAAAGGAAGTTCTGGTAGTTGGAAAGGTTGATTGGTTGAATGAAAAACCTGTTTCTCATCAAATAAGAGACTACATGAGTAATCTTGGATATTTGGATGCTTAGGGTGATGCCCTTACAAAATTCTTTGTAATGTTTCAAATGAGAATGAATATGAGATAGATTTTTGAGAGATGTGGTAAGAAAGTACATGAATGGCATTACCTTCTTGATTTCTATTGATTATTGCATAATGAAAGCAGTTGAACCCAAAACTATTTGGGTCACAGATTTTGGCTATGAAGTGACAAAAGAAGTAGCTACTAGATGTGCTGAAGTGTTGTTGAACAGTCCTAAGGATCCCACTAGACCAAGATTTGGATACTATAGAGAAAAGACAATGGAAGTTTCTTAGAAATTTAAGAAATCAAAAATAAAGAAACAAGTTGATGCTGAGGTAGGATCATATGCCAAAGAGTTTGGAATCTCAAAAGAAAAAGTTAGAATAGCTATAGAGAGAGCTAGAGCTAACATGAGTATAGAAGAGGCCTTCAGTAGCTCTAGGAGGTTAGTTATTGCATCTCTACCTACAACTGGTAAGAAGAGGAGATTCACAAGTAATCATTGAGTAAGGGAGAAATCCCCTCTAGTAGTCCATTCCATCAAGGAAGAAGGAAAGAAAACCACAAGGAGAGTTAAGCAAAAACCATGAGGAAAAAGGAAGCTGATATAGATGATGCTCAACATGAGCATGGGATTAGTGTAGCTATGAATACAACACAAGAGATAATGGAGAAATTCAAAGAATATTCCTTCAGAATAAGAGAACAAGTTGAAGTAGAAGTTGAAGAATGGATTGCAGAAAATTGTAAGGAAAGAAATAGTGCAGAAACAACTTTCCTAACGTCAAAACCACAAGGAAGTAAGCATAAAGTAATTTTAATTTTTCTAATTATAATCCAATTAAGACACACATGAAAGATTTGTAGAAACAAAGAAGATACTCAAAGACAATGAACAATAGATTTACGTGGGAAACCCTTTCGGGAAAAAACCCACCACACCAAATTGAATCTCTTTGTATTACGGTAACAACAATTACATACAGTCAGAGATACAACTCTCTGGTATTAGTTCCCAATAGCTACATTCACTGTTCATCTAGCTACATAAAAGCTCTCATCAATCCGATCTTACTCATCATGATTTCAAATCAGAATCGATCCTTTAAATCTTTAACACATTCTAATTTTTTCCTTCTGTTCTTCCTTATCCGCCAATGCTCCATCAAAGAAAGTTTCCATTGCTTTTCAGATTTTTCCTTGCATGCAGTTTTTCCAGTGATGCAACTGATGCAAAAAACCAACCATCATCCGTTTGAAAAACCGCTTCCTCTAATTGGTCTAGCAGGATGCCACATAGGATGGTCACACGGTCAAAGGCAATCAAAATTTGTTGGCATATCGGTGAGACACTAATAGTGTCTCCCTGATGCCACAAAATCTTCATATCGATATCGCCATAGCTTCCACGAGTCGTCAAGACATTTTATTGATGCTCACAAAGCATATCGATTTCCACTTTTCCATCAGCAAGACTTCCCATTCACCAAAAGGTTTCATCGAGTCTCCTCAGGTTTCACCAAAGCGTCTGATAGTTGGCAAGACATTCGTCTTTCGCCGAGACTTCATACCGAGCTCGTCCAAGTCTTACCGAGTCGGCAACACCTAAGTCTTTTGCTAAGACCTTACACCAACCGAACATGTCACACTGAAGCATTGAAGAGTCGATGAGACTTATTGTCTTTGCCAAGACCTTATACTGAGGTCTTAAGTCATCCCGAGCGTTGCAATCACCAGTCGACAAGAATTATGTCTTTTTCCGAGACCACATACCAAGCGTGTTGGTATGTGGCGACTGATCATGCTATACTATAGAACCCTAAAATATGGAAGCTTCTAAGCTTGATAAAAAAGTGTTCGGATGGGTATTTTAGTATGAGGAAAAGCACGATTATTCGCAAGATTGTAATAAGTTTTACTGGATAATCAAAGTATTGGATGGCTATAGTTTGGTGGATGTAGCCCGGATTGGGTGAACCGCGTTAAATTTTTGTGTTATGATTTATTCTGTGTGTGTGTCTTAGTTTCTCTGTTTATTATATAGATCTACATTTAATTGTTAGATATCTGCCATTTCTAACCTTAACAGAGCGCCCATGTCTTGCCGAGTCGGCAAGACATTTGAATTCGCCAAGATGTTTTGCCGGGCGCCAAGAGCTACACTGATGACTATCAGCATGACTTATTCAAGTCGCCAAGACTTCTTAGTGAAGTCTTTTGTCACCGCGAATGAACCAAGAAAATACTCCCTTCGGCAAGACTTACCTTCTTCGATGAGACCTCTTCTCGACGATCCATGTGTGTTAGCCCGATAGCCATAAGCTATTAGTGAGACTTACACCATTCGCTGGGACATCTCACCAAAGCCCTAGAGATAGCCCGATAAGATCAACTGTCACCCAGAGTTCTACCAATCGCCAAAAGGTCATGACGAACATAGAGAGTCACAGTGATAGTCATTTTCAGCAAGACATCAACTCTGTCTTGGCGACATGAACCTGTCAAGCAGATTTAGAACAGTTAGTTGCCCAGACATGAACAATGTCACAACGACTTTTCCCTTTAGGAGTTCCATGTCAGTAAAGATTGAGGCACATATTCCAACAAAAATAAGTTATTGGACATCACAAAAAAGTGTGCATCTACACACAACAAAGTGGAAGAGAGTTTGAAGGATGTTCATACCTATGAAGAGGAAACAAGGAACCTATTTTTGTATTGCATGAAGTGTCCCAAGGTTACACATAACATAAAGGATGCTATGAATACAATTGAGACACAATTAAGCTATGCATCAAGCACTTATGACTTGATACAAGATATAAATGATTAGATCTGGACTGCTTTACTGACCTTACATGAAGAATACTTTACCTTCTAGAGCCAGAAGGAAGAAACAATCAAAAAATTCAAGAAGCTAAGGGACTTTGTGAAAATAAAGTTTATACCTATATGTCAAGTTCCCTTGCTGGTACATATAGGATTTCAGAGATAAATCTTAACCCCTATACTATGGAAGAAGGAAAGGATATTTTGGTGAAGCTTGAGTTACAACACAAAATACTTGCAACAACAAAGGAACAGTGAGAAGAAGGCAGATCCACTTAGAAAGTCACCCTGCAGAAGCTTCAAGGGTCAACATCTTTAGGTTCAAAATTTCCACTCTTATGCATTTTTCAAAATTTTAGATTCTTTTTGCATATATGTGGAAGGTATAAAAGTTTTCAGTTAACTCCCTAAGAGGGAGTCAACACACTCTTCCAAATAATTTTTCTCACATATATATCTGAGGGGGAGTATACAAAGCTTTTTTGATATCAGTACACCCTTTGCCATTGATGTCAAAAGGGCAGAGATACTTGAAAAACATTTTGAGAGTTGGGGAGAAATGTCGAGAAATACTTTTGGGAGAAATATGTGTAAAGGGAAGAGACACATTTTTGGAATTTTTTTTTGTTGTGCATGTTGCCATAAATAACAAAGGAGGAGATTGTTGGAAGTAAGTGGAAGACTATTGGAAGTTTATCATTGTTGATGCTTTTGGAAACATGAGCATGAGGTGCATGATCCAGTGTTGTCAATGATGTCAACATTTTTATGATCATTCTAGCATGGATTGGAAGCATTCTTGAAGACATTTGGATAGAACAAGTTGATCCGGAAAATATCGTTATATAAGAATTTGGCTAAGTATTCCTCCTAATAGTACTATGGTTCAATGCATCAATTTTTGGGTCCACACTCCACCAAAAGTTGATATAAATTACTCTGTGATTCTAACTATAGGTTTTTAAACATCAATTGCATCTACATTTAAGACTTTGTGACATTTTCTGATGTATTCAGAAAGATATGAATGACAAAGTTCAACTCTATATATTGTAGTCATTCCTTGTATAATGTATTAGTGTGGGAGATTCCACATTTCTTCATGGATAATTATTGTTCTGCAATGATGAGGATAAGCTGCTAGTTGTCAGCTGAGTAGGAATTCAAAGGAAGATTGTGTTTTGAAGTCACATGTATGGAAAATTGTATGTACATATGAAGGTTCTATGTTTAGGTCTTATTTTGGGCCGACCTAACACGTTTGATGTTTTTTGGAGGATAAGAAAGTAACTTTATCTTATGTGGGATCTATATTAGGTCCATCCCAACCTATCTTAAGGTGAATTGAATTTTGAATTATGGTGCGAGATGTGGATATAATATTTTTAAGAACGACATGTTTAATTTTTTGTGTTACTTCTAATTAGGTCACCCTAATTGAAGTTACACTTGATATGGATATATAAAGGAGATTAAATTTGGAGTTTTGGTGTGTCTATGTGTGGAATGTGAAAAATGATGATGAAGGGATAGAGAGAGTATATTGTATGCAAGTAATAAGAGACATATGATGTATGTATGGCATTCTACCTGTACATGTGTGTGATGTGAATATAATTAGAGTTGAGAAAATTGTGACTAGTGTAGAGTATTGTTTCAGATATGTGTGAAGATTATTTTTCTCTTTATTAAAATTATAATCCAACATATGATAAATGCTATTGTATTAGTTTAAATATTTTGTATAACCACCCCTTCTTTCTATCTTTCTTACTTTTTGTGCCTGCAGTGAGTTCACTTGGACAGTGAGTCCACATGGTAGTGAGCCTTTTTGCAATATCTTATATTCGAATAGAATATATTATAAGCTAACCCTCACTGTGGTTTTTCCCATTTTGGGTTTTCCACATAAAATTACTGGTGTTCATGTGTCATGTGATTTTGTGAATGTCTTCATGTTTTCATTCATCATTGCAGTTATATTTATTCTAATAATTGGATGGCTTATGTTTAATTGGTTTAAAGGAATACTGATTCACCCCCCTCTTAGTATTTCAGGTGTTCAACAATATATACATCATGCCATGCTTCCACAATCATAAAAAAAATCCATAATTAGTGTAAACACCCAAGGTTAGTCAAACCAATGTAAACACCATTAAAATATAAGTACACGCTTCCTCAAATCAAATATGACTTGCAAACCACACACAACACTTGAATACAATCTAGAACACAAACACCCTAAAGTCCAACAAATTCCTTCGCAACAACTTTCACCTAAAGAATGTACACACTCAATACACTCAGACAACCTTCCATACACTATAACTCAAGAAATAAAATTTTGCAACACCAAACCATGAAAAAATTCAAATAAAGGTAGATATGAACCTCATCAGAACACTTCTAGAACCGCAAGACCATAAATCAAACTGCGGAGAAATGCAGAGCAAAATCATTTCTCCCAAACAACACTAAAACACAACTCACACACTAGTGAAGACAACTTCTTCTATACAACGATCCAAACCAAGAAATTCTAGATATAGAACCTTTGAACACTTCTAACCAACATATTCAAATAACACAAGCATATCTTCAACCATGAAGAAATGCAAACCAAAACCAAAACACCACATTGTACACTAGAACACCTCTACAACACACGGTTTTCCTCTTTTATTTAAATTTTCTCAAAAGCACTTGGAAACCAAGCACTAGAGACACATACTCATCATCTTCAGTACTTTCTCATCATCACTAAACCAACAACATCTACCAACAAAAGCTAATCAAAGCAACACTAGAGGTTGACACCAACAGAACTTATTAATGACAACATAATAAAACTAATCAAAGCATCAACACAACTTCTCAACTATCACCAATCATTAATGACAACACAAATATAAGCCTACAACAATCTCGCCCAAGCTTGTTGACATCAATGACAACACCAACTACTGATACTTGCAACACTTGGGTGGCTATATTCTTTAGCCAAATCTTGCATGGTGTAGAGCATCCTATACCAACTCTTACACTCCATGGATACTTGATATTTATCTTTAAGCTCACAAATTTTTTTAGAAACAAATTATTATTTACTAGATGATGAGAAACAATTCTAATGGTTTTTAATGTTGCTCTTCAATTTGGAGATTTAAATTTTCAATAGTAACCTATTCTCCTTTTATAATTTATTAAAATTAGCCCATAATTTCTTGGTGGTGACATCATTGAACATGGTTGTGTACACTAAAGGTTGCATATAATGTATGTATGTATTTATGTATGTATATGCATACATGTATGTATGTATTTATACATATGCATGTATATGTATATATGTAAGTGTGTATTTGTATTATGTATGTATGTATATGATAGATTTAGTTAAGTTTGAGTAGAATTATTAAATTCTTAACTATTAGATTTGTAGGGAAGATTGTAACCATTAAACTACAATAATAACTCTTAGTAGTTGATTCACTTGATTCATTCCACAATTAGAATTGTCTCCCCATAGTTATTTCAAGATCTAAAATTTTCAAAGTCCCTGGGAAATAGGCGATTCACACCACTCAAAAATATTTTAGTTTGGTTTTGTTTTGGTTTTGGTTTTCATTTTTGAAAGTTAGTTTAAATTAGATTTGTGATTTGAAGAAGCAAAAAAGAGTGACATAATGACATTATTGTCATTTCATTTGACAAAAATATCATGTTGACACATATTTCAATTTATGAATTTCTTAGTATTTTAGCATCCATCAGATTCCAAATTCATTTTGTTCCTTTGAAGATCATTAATAGCAATAAATTAGAACATTATCCATTCCACTAGTTGGGTGCAATTTACCTTCGTATATCCAATATAAACTTGATTGAAGTGGTGCACAGTGGCATTACAAATTTAATCATTCCAACGGTATCAAAGAAATTGAAAAAAAGAAAGAAATGAAATGGGCAAGGAAGGGAAGAGACAATGAAGGAGAGAGGAGTGGGGTCGTGTGGGAAATGAGAAAGCCACACAATTGGTACAGAAGGAAATGAATATGCGGACGGTGAAAAACTAATGGTAGATGAAATAAATGTTATTGCCACACAAATGATACAAGAGATAGGGGTGCATAGGAAATAGGGAAGTTGCTAGGCTAGAAGGTGAAATTTTCTTGGAGTAAAAAGAAATTCAGCTCTGCAATAAAAGGGGTAAGGAGAGTTAAAAAAAATTAAAAAAAATACAAAATAGTTTAAGTCATAGTTTACATACTCTCCAATTACTCTCCAAGTAGCCAAGTAATCTACAAAAAATTTGCATGTCGAGTAATCACCACTAGCTCGCAAAAAACCCACAAACTTGGCATGTTTGTGTTTATATAAATATGTTTGTGTGTGTATATGCATGCAAACTTGGCACCGTGTGTCTGTTTATAGATATGTATGTGTGCACAGCGCAGTCTTGAGTATACACATACATAAATATCCACACACATTTGCCTAGTTTTTCCCGAGTCAAAAATTTTGGGCTTCCAAGTACTCTCTGATTCTGAGTATGTAAACTATGGTTTAAGTGGGTGGAATGGTGAACTAGTTAGGGTAAGGTCTAATGGAGGGAGCTTCCTTAAACATTTCAGTGGGTGCAGATTTTTTAGCAATATTTTAAAGTTAGTGGTCTCATGATTTTAATAGTACAATCCAGCTTAAAAAATAAATAAATATTTTAATTTGATATAGTTGTTAAAATTAATAATTCTTATATGGAAGAGTTTCAGTAATTATTTTATAGAACAAAGGGTCTTATGAGATCAAAAAATAAAAAAATCATTAAAATCTTTGCAGCCTACTTTATAGTCTGTAATTTTAAATTAGTGTATTTGAGGCTGGGTCAGAAATTTCTTCAACTAGTTTATCTTTTTTTTTATAGTCTGTAATTTTAAATTAGTGTATTTGAGGCGGGGTCAGAAATTTCTTCAACTAGTTTATCTTTTTTTTTTATCCCTTATCAATCATCTAAGTTTTATAGAATGTAATCTTAAATTAGTGGTATTTGAGATGGGGATAGAAATTTCTTCAACTAATTTAATTTTTTTTTTTAATCCCTTATCAATCATCTCAAATTTTTTAAAATCCATATCAATATTGAATCACATATACAAAATAATAAAATTCATGACAACACAGACTTTTCTGAATTTTAAAAATTAAACTACCATATAAAATTTATGAGACCACCTACTTTTACATAACCCTTTCAATCCTTCGATAGGTACACTTTAAATATATAGATGCCATCTCTGTCATCAGAGATCCTATCATACCACCATAAATACAGACACAAATGGCACACTTCTGCTCAAATTCTTTAATTGGTTATCAGATATTTTGCAGTTTACTTCCAAACGCAAACACAAATAGCCTAACAGAGTCATTTTCCAATTTTTTGTTTTCATATTCTAATAATGGAATAGAGTTTGATCCAAATGACAGTATTAAAAAAAATCTACACAATCAAATTAAAAAAAAAATGATTGTAAATCCATCATATATATATAAAAAATAACTACTATTCACAAATAACCAAACCAAGATAACAGAAGAGAGTAATCCACCAAACACAGACCCAATGAAATCTCAAAAATCTACCACACAAGAATGTTAACAAAAGTGGCTCATCTATATGAAAGGATGAATGAATACAGGAAAAACCTCTGTCAATAATCCAAAATTGTCAATTATTGTGGGCACACCGTTTTCTTCCTGTTGAGAAGTCGATAAAGATTGAATGGAAAGCAGGTATCAAGAATCCCAATGAAAGAAAGAGTGAGAGCCACTGTAGCCACCATTGGCATCATTACAAAGCCCACAAAGAATGCAACAGACCCAATCAATATGACAGCAGAAGCGATCCCAAACAGCAATGCAGCAAATCCTGCAGGGCTCATTTGCCTCCTGCCTCTGATAACCTTTGACAGAGACGGGCATTGAAAAAATGAGTTAAAGAGAGAACCCACATCTCTAAACAGATCCTCAATTTGGTGATGGTGGATTTGCTGCTCATGGACCATCACAGGCACACTGTCACTCTGCAACATTCTGAATCTCTAAGATAAGATGCCTCTAACTTCAATATAAACCCTGCACCCTCAAACTACTTTCAGAGAAAAACAGTATTCTTTTAAGGATTTGATTGATGCAGACATACATCATATAGCTGTAGCTTTTTAACAGAGACTTGTATATTAAGGCCATGCAATGTGAATGGATAATCTTGAGATAAATAAAGAAACGCGGTTTTCCATTGGTAAGTAGATAAGGGCTTGGGATTAGGGAATGTGGATAAATGTTTGACGTGGAGAGGTAGGATAAACATATAGGGTAGTTATGGATAATGAGTTGGCATGTTGACATGTGGAATACTCAGACACTTGGACTCATGTGGAGTCATAAAAGGTGGCAGAGATACGAATAATTGCCCTTCTTTACACGTGAGGAAAGCTCTACATTTATGGGATTGATAAGATCAAACTCTATTTTACTTTTTATTTTTTTTTATATTAAGACTAAAACCCTTTATACACACATATATATATATATTTTTGATATTAGAATTATATTGGTTGTAATATATCAATAATAAATATTAATATATAACTATTAATAGATATTATTATTATATATTATGGTTATTCTTATATAAATAGTTACTTTATATATAATATTATTACAGTAATAGAATTGTATTAATATATAGTTATTAAATTAATAGAATTAAATAGTTATTGTAGTTTTTTTAATTTATATATTAATAGTAATATTATATAATATAATTATTAATTTGTTAGTTGTTTTTTGTTTATTGAATAAATAAATTATTATATAATAATTTATTATATTAATATAATAATATAATAATATAATAAATAGTATTCTTAATAATATATACTATAATATTATAGTATATATATTTGTTTGTTTATAATAATACATTTAATTATTATTATATTATATTAATGGAGCATATTAAAATATAATATAAAATAGTTTTGATATGCTTATTTAAATTTTAGTCTAAAAAACACAAAAACCCACAATTTAATAAAACGTGAATTGAATTGTAATTAACATTATTATTGATCATAAAATATTATATTAAAATTATTATATTTAGTATTATATTATTATTTGATTACTATCTAATGCTATTATTATATTATTAATGATTGGGTTATATTAAGGATTTGGATTATTATTTGAATATTTTATTATATAACAATAATATTATTATTAATGATTGAGTTAGATTAAGGGTTTGGATTATTATTTTTTTATATTTTTATTATATAATAATATTATTACTATTATATTATTAATATTAGTGGAATATTATTATTTTATTATTATTTTATTGTTATTATAATATTAATGTTATTATATTACATTATATTATTGTTTTATTATTATTAGTATTATATTATTAATTTATTATTATTGTATTATTCTTATTTTTATATTAATGAATATTAAATTATTATATTATATTATGATTGTTTTATTATTTTTATATTAATGTTATTATATAATTTTTATTATTATATTTTTTATTATATTATTGTTATTATGTAATATTATTAAATTATTAATTTTTTTTATTACATTAACACTATTATATTATTAATGATTGAGTTTAATTAGGGTTACTTTTAAATTAAATAAGGTTTACTTTTCAATTATGGTTATGGCCAAGCTTCATTTTGGATTAAGAAGGGTCAAAGTTAGGGTTATGATTAAATTTTTAGAAAAATGGATAAATTCCTATAAGTCTCTAGTCTTTTCACCATTTGAAACTAGGAGGAAACTAGAAGAACTTATGATCACACATTATTGTTAAGAGCAACATTATCAATGATTTATTGCAACAATTCAAGATCCAAGCATCATGCCAAAGTGTATGTGAGTTCATGTTATCAAGTTATTATTGTTTTGTAAAGGATAACCCTTGTTGTAGGTCTTTAAAAAATTTAAAAATTCAAGAAAAACAAGATCCAAATCCTTGAAGTAATGTGCATGACTTCATTCCTTCAAAGAAGCCATTGAAAGGGTGGAGTTGCAACACTTTGTGATTTCATAATTCCTTCCTTCCAATTATCCATTTATCATTGACATTGCCATTGTGGAATTGGGAACACTTATATGAAGTTTGATTGAGGCAAGCCCCTAAATGGCCCAACATTTTATCTCTCTTTGTTGGCATATTGTTGTCATTAATGTCAAAAGGGGATATCATGTAAGGAATATTGTTGGCATGATGGCAAAGGGCAATTATGAGAGATGTGGATCTGACTCTGGAAGTGTGTGAGTAGTTGTAAATGCAAAGGAACACATTTTGTAAATGTTGCATAGTTGTCAAAATGTTGTCACCTTTTTACAACAATGGCTTTCAGACATTTGAATGAGAATCTATTGATAGATTTGATGTGGGTTTTTTGAGAGCTTCTTAGAAACATAAATTGTAGGTCCAAAGGTTGAAGGATGAGCTCAAAAATGGTTTATGTATGCTCTTAGAAACATTTAGGGTTTAACAGTTAAACCCTAGCTGTTTCAGTCATGGTGTTGTGAACAAAAATTCTATTTTATTGTTGATTGCCTATCACAGGTTGTAGGTAGCTTAAGTTATAACTTAAGCCATTGTGGACATAGGTTGACTAGCCCGCTTTCCTAGCATTTACTAGCGGAGCTAGTGTTTGTCGATCTTAATATTTCCTAAGTTGAGTGACAAATATTTGGCCTCATCAGGGAGACTTCACCATATTGATAGGAGCTATTTTATGTTCTTTCAATAAAATGATCTCTCATAGATGCATTAAAGTGACAATGGAATTTCAAAGAGATAGTATTTTAAGTCCCTTCGACGCAATGATGATGCTTGATCAATGGTGGAGATCAAGCCTTGGAGATCAGATGACACCCGCCAACTTGATGAGTTTTTGGTGTGTCTTGGCTAAGTCCCGTGGGATAGTGGGGAACAGTGGAAATTGAATTATGTTGATCAGACGGTGATGGAAGTTGCAAACTATATCGAAGAGAGTTCAACACATCAGAGTGAGTAATTTCAAGTCCCTTCGACACTCTAAAGGTGGAACCAGATGAAGTTAGTAGATGGTGACGTGTGATGATAGATGGTGGAGGATGATTGCTTGATATAACAATTCACATCGTTGTTATGAATTGTGTGGTGATGATGTGGATGATACATGGTGATAGCTTACCAGCTCACTAATAATCAGTGGTACCACTGTCAGAGCTTCCAGGACAATGAGCTTTGGATGTGTGTCTTGGTGGACCCCATGTATGGTAAGTGGTGTTAAAGGAGATCAACGGTAGAGATTAAATGGTCTATTTATTCGATGGTTGCATTTTAAAGTTGGGTGGTGAATAAGATCAATAATGGTTATTTAAAGAAATCCATCTAACGATCATGTTTTAAAGATGCTGAGATGAACAAAGAGCTAGAGGATCATGGCATGAAGTAACATATCGACGACCTAGATTCAAAGATGAAGATACTCAATGACTAAGTTTGTGTAAATGAGGGTCTTGAATGGTATCTGACATAAAAGAAAGATTTAATTGGTCCAACTACACTAGCGACCAATATGAATGAAGATTTTATTTGTAGGTCAGTGGCATAGATCTCCATGTCAAGAAAAATCAAGATCAGATCGACTTAACATAGGAATAAACTAAATGCAAATTGATCCTAAGGTTTTGTAGATTGCTATTCTTAGAAAATTCTCTATATTTGAATTTAATGTGGATGTGGTTCGATGTAGAGGTTGTGTGATGAAGAAGATACAAGGTAAACCCTAATAAAGATTAATTATGTGGATGAGAATCTCGAGGAAATAGCCACTGGTTGGTGAAGGAGATACAAAGTAGGATATCAATTTTTGACCGAGGGTGGAAAGGAGTGGAACAATTATGTGAGAAGAGAGTTGTAGAAGACATAGTGCATATGTAACTACAAAAAGTATCCAGATCTTCTTGAGGCAGACAAAGAATGCACTAATTGAGAAGAGGAAAAGTAGAGAAAAAAAAGAGGGGTGTAGAACATTGTGTAGTTGCAAATAGGTTGCAACATAGAATTGTAATAAAATTATAATACTCTGATTTGTGAGTCTAATTGGTGGATTCCATTAGATATTTGGGTAGGAGATTAGATTAGGGAGTGGGTGCTTCCTTGGAGTGGGTTCTCCTAAAACTAAATGATTGGTGTCTTCTTAGGTTTGGTGCCCTTAAAGCATTGTAACTGAATATTGGATTGTGAGGTTGGATTAGGATAGTAGCTCCTAGTAGCATTTCTCACCATGGTTTTTCCCATATTGGGTTTTACACATACATCTTATGTTATGTGATGCTTGTGTGTGTGTGCATATTCATATATTTGCATGTTAAGTCTTAATCTGCACAAAGTATTTAAGGGTTAAAATTTTAAGATCTACTAGTTTACCCCCCCTCTCAGTAGATTGTTGTTTTCCAACAATTGGTATCAGAGCCTTAGGTTCCCTAGGTGAAGATTAATCAACTTGGGTAGATTCTAGTAGTGTGAACACAATGAACTATTAGGAAAGTTATTCCACAAACAAGGTACCTCGGTTTCCTTGGAAAATATTATGCTTTTTGGAGCCATGAAATGGAGGCTGGGATATCTACCTGATTTGATGTTTGGATGTTTGTCAAGATCAACTATGTTATTGCTCCCACTCCTCCCATTGATGTTGTAAAGAAAAAGGACTATGAGAATAATGTAAGAGCAAGGCATGCCATTATTTGTAGTTTGTCTAGATCTATGCACGACAATATTATGAATTGTAAGATTGCATATGAAGGAGATGACTAGGTAAATTTGGAAAAGCTTCAAGTATCGAGAGCTAGATTTGAAGGTTTGAAGATGAATGAAGAGGAGAAGGTTGAAGATTATCTTCTAAGAGTAGAAGATATAGTAAACTCTATTAGAGGGTATAGAGAAGAACTGAAAGAAAATGTCATTGTACAAAAAGTTCTAAGGTTAATGAAAAAAAAAAATGATCCCAAGATCTCTACAATAGAGGAAGGAAGAGAAATAGACAAACTCACTCTTGATGAGTTGCATGGTATATTCACTGCACATATGAAATGAGAATGAGAGATGCAGAGCCATCTAGGAAGGAAGCTACTTTCAAGGTTGGAAACAAGGAGAAGGATGTATCTTCTAAGAAAGATAAGGCTGAGACTACCACATCCGGGAATGATGAGACTAATGAAGAACACAAAAATTTCATCAAGAGATTTAGAAGAGGAATTGACAAGTATAAAGGTAAGTTTCCCTTTAAATGATTTGAATGTGGAAAAGTGACTCATTTTATTGCTAAATGTCCATACAAAAAGAAAGGAAACTCTAAGCAAGAAGTGGATGGTAAAATTAAGAAATCCAAATATCCTGAGAGAAGAAGTATTTAGAACAAAAAGAAAAGTCTATATATCTAGGAGGATAGTGATGTATCAAATGAATTTAATAGCTTAGATGATGAGCAAGATTGTAACTTTATTGTAAAAGAAAATGAATACCTTTTCATGGAAAAGAGTCTAAGAAACAAAAGGATGGAAAGGTTGAAAATATCAGTGAAGAAGGTGAATAAGAAGGAGAGGTTAACCTAGAAGGAGAACTCATCTAGATGCCCTAGATGAGATAGATGATCTTAGAGTCTATGAGATTGAGAAATTGAAAAGATAAAATAAGCATCAAAAGAAGCTTGCACAGAAAAAGTCAGAAAAGCTAACCAAAGATCTTGAGGAATCTAGTCAAATGGTAGTAAGTCTAGAACTTCAAG
This sequence comes from Sequoia sempervirens, assembly GCA_007258455.2. Taxonomy (NCBI): domain Eukaryota; kingdom Viridiplantae; phylum Streptophyta; class Pinopsida; order Cupressales; family Cupressaceae; genus Sequoia; species Sequoia sempervirens. The sequence continues at coordinate 293,399,703 of VDFB02000003.1, read as the reverse complement.
TGGAGGAAGCCAAAAGAATGGAAGAAGTGATTAAATCCAAATTAGAATCTAAAATGGATAGATGCATGAAGCTTGAGGAAGAAGTAGTTTCCTTGAGAAAGGATCCGAAGAAAGCTAAGGAGGATGTTGAAAAAGGATCGAAGCTAAAAGGTGGCTTAGAAATTTTGGATGAGCTATTAAGCACACAAAAGCCCTCTAACAAAGAAAAATCTAGTCTAGGGATTGAGAAAGGTAAGGGCACCTTTATGGACACTTCTGCAAAATTATATCAAATATTTAGGGTAGAAGAAAAGTCTAAATCTATAAATGAAAGAGATTGTAAAGGGAGTGAACTCAAAGAGAAACCTGCAGAAGTTGAGAAAACCAAGGAAGAAAAGAAGCCTCTTGTTGACAAGAAGGAAAAATGGTCAGTCCCTGATCAACAAAAGAAGAAGCAAAACATAATAAGAATGGATGCTAATGGATTTTCAAGAGTGCATGATCCAAGGAGGCCAAGACAAATAAGACCACCTCATCCAACTCAAGGAATTTCTATGACTAGGTATTCATCATACTTCTATGGTTATTGCTATGCTTGTAATCAATTTAGTCATAGGGCTAGAGAGTGGAGTAGCCCCTAGAAGGAGTAAAATGTTTGTAAGAAAAATTTGTTTTTCTCCTTTGATGGATATGAATATAATTTGTTACAACTACAACAATTTTGGTCATGTAGGTGGAAACTATAGAACAAAATTTATAAGACCAAATGTTCAATCTGAGAAGAATAAAATCATACCTCCCTATTTGAAAAAGGAAAATAAGGTTCCTAAGAAAGAGGAGGAGAAAGTTGAAAAGAAACCTAAGAAGGTGTGGAAGGAGAAAAAGTAGACTTCCACTCAATGTATGATTGCCCAAATAGAACTGCATGCTAAAAAGAAAAAATTATGGGTAATAGATAGTGGTTTCTCCAAGCATATCACTAGAGACAAAATAGAGTTCATCAAACTCAAAAAATGCAATGGTGGATCTATGAGTTTGGGTGACAATACAACAATTAAGATATGTGGTAAAGGCATGTATTGAGTCTAGATGGCAAAAATCCCACAAAATATGTCTTGTATAATGAAGGACTGAAGCACAACCTGTTTAGTGTGAGTCAGATATGTGACAATGGCTACAAGGTCACATTTGATTTAGAAGGATACAAAATAAGAAGAAATGGGAAAATAATCACCCAAGGATTACAAACTAATAGCAATCTTTATAATCTTTGTGAAGTAAAAGGTCAAAGTTGTTTGATAGGGAAAGCTTATGAAAGCTGGTTGTGGCATAGAAGATTGGGGCATGCAAATCTTGATAAATTGGTGACAATAAGCTCAAGAGGTCTAGTAAGATACATGCCTAAAATAACTAAGCCTACAAATATTATATGCAAAGAATGCTAGTAGGGAAAACAAACAAAGGCCAGTTTTCCAACCAAGGAATACTCAACAACTAAGCCTTTACAGTTGGTCCATGCTAATTTATATGGACCTACAAGGACAAGAGGACTGAAAGGAGAAAGATACTTCATGTTTCTAATAGATGAATACACAAGAATGACATGGGTAACCTTTTTGAACAACAAGTCACAAACATTTGAAAGATTTAGAATATTAAGGAAAGTGGTTGAAAAGGAGATAGGTAAGAGGATCAAATGCTTAAGGTTAGATAGAGGAGGAGAATTCACATCAAGTGAATTTGTTGAATACTGTGAGGCACATGGAATCAAAAGACAATACTTTACACCAAGAACTCCACAACAAAATGGAGTTGTAGAAAGAAAGAATAGAGTAGTGAAGGACATGGCCAAAACAATGTTAAATGAGGCCAAGATAGCATATATGTTTTGAAGGGAGGTAGTTCATACTACAATTTATATTTTGAATAGAGTTCAAATAAGAGCTCATAGTGACAGTTGAACTATGGTACAGTAGGCCAACCTCTATTAAATATTTTAAGGTATTTGGCAACAAGTGCTATATTAAAAAGAAGATGAAAACATTGGAAGTTTTGAGTCAAGGAGTGATGAAGGAATATTTCTAGGATATTCCACCCAAAGTAAAGCCTAAAAATGCTATAAAAAAAGGTTGAAAAAGATGGTAGAAAGCGTTAATGTCAAGATTTATGAGAGCATAAAGTATATCAAATCAGAAAGACAAGAAATTGAAGATGATTCAAAATTTAAAGACAATGCTACTAATAATTAAAAAATAATTTGAATAAGAAGTTGAGAAGGCACCTACAAAGTATGTGTCGAAGGATCATCTAGCAGATTAGATAATTGGGGACAAAAATGAAGGAGTTCAGACTAGGAGAAGACTAGCAAGGAATAAAGAGCAGGTAAATTTTGCTCTCTTGTCTTAGATTGATCCAAAGAACTTTATTGAATCCAACAAGAATGAGAGCTGGATTCATGTAGGAAGAACTACATCAATTTGAAATGAATAAAACATGGGAATTGGTTCCTAGACCACTAAGAAAAAATGTAATAGGCACTAAATGAGTATTTAAAAAGAAGCTCAATGAAGAAGGAGCCATGGTAAGGAATAAAACAAGACTAGTGTACAAGGGATATGCACAAGTTGAAGGAATTGATTTTGAAGAAACATTTGCACCTGTGGAAAGATTAGAAGAAATTGGAATGTTTCTTGCATTTTCAGTATATAAAGGATTTAAAGTATACTAGATGGATGTTAAATCTTAATTTTTGAATGGAAACCTAGAAGAGGAATTTTACATAGAACAACTAGATGGTTTTCAGCTATTAGAGGATGATGACTATGTATGCAAATTGAGGAAAGCATTGTATGGTCTAAAGCAATCACCAAGAGCTTGGTATTCAAGATTAGACTAGTACCTACAACAACAAGGTTTCAAGAAAGGATGTGTAGATAGCAATTTGTATTTAAAATCTGAAGGCGATCACTTGATTGTTGTTGTGTATGTGGATGACATCATATTTCAGGGGTAACAATGATAGAATGTGTAAAATATTTGCTACAAATATGCAAGATAAATTTGAGATGTCAATGTTGGGAGAGTTGTCATTTTTCCTTGGTTTACAAATTTCACAAAATAATAAAGGGATATTTATATCTCAAACTAAATATGCTAAGGAAATGCTTAAGAATTTTGGTATGGAGGACAACAGACCAGTTAGTACCCCATAATAACTAGCTACAAGCTAAGCAAATCAGGTGAATTACCAGATGCAAATTAGATAGTCTATAGGTCAATGACTAGAAGCTTACCGTAGTTAATTGCATCAATACCAACCATAATGCAAGTAGTATGTATGGTAGCAAGATTTCAAGATGCACCAAAGGAGTCTCATGTCAATGCAGTGAAAAGAATATTCAGATACATCAAAAGTATTGTTGATTATGGGCTGTGGTATCCCAAGAGCGAGGATTTTTATTTGGTAGCATTTACAAATATTGTTTAGGTTGGATGTGTGGATGATAGAAAAAGCACAAGTGGAGGAGAATCCTTCTTGGGAGACAAGTTGGCTTCTTGGATGAGCAAGAATAAAAAATTAGTCACTCTTTCTATAGAAAAAGTAGAGTATGTAGCAACAACATGTTGTAATCAAGTCCTATGGATGAAGTAGAAACTGAAGGACATTAAGGTAGATTACAATGAACCTATCTCTATTCTTTATGATAATTTATGTGTAATAAACATCTCAAAGAATCTAGTGATGCACTCTAGAACAAAGAACATATCCATAAAGTATCATTTCATTAGAGAGAAGGTTTCAGACAAAGAGGTCAGCATGGAATATGTTCCCACTAAAGAACAAGTGGCTGACATTTTCACCAAGCCTCTTCCATGGGGAGCTTCATTGGTTCTTCATTCTTTCCTAGAAAAACTAAGATAGATCAAGTTAGGTAAAACTTGTTTTACAAATTTCTAATGACTTGATGGTTGTTGATTCAAGGATCTCCAATTTCTCTTTGAATTTCTTGTCAAAGGGGGAGTATGTTTTCATGGGGAATGTGCCCTTTTCCATTTATCTCAAAGGGGGAGTATGTTTTTTAGGGGGAGTGTGCCCTTTTCCATTGATGTCAAAGGGGGAGAAAGTTGTGTAAATTCTCAGACAATTGAGCAAGGGGGTGAAAGTAAAGCTGATATTGGTACATAGTATGGACTCCAATATCTTTAATTGGTACAAGGATTCTCAACAACTGGTACAAAGCATGAATTGGTATTATATTCAAATGATATAGGTTGGGTGAGCATTTGGTTTTTCCATCAATGACAAAGGGGGAGATTCTTGGCATATTTTTGTTATTGATGTCAAAGGGGATATCATGCAAGGAACATTGTTGGCATGATGACAAAGGATGATTATGAGATATGTGCATTTGGATTTGGAAGTGTGTGAGCAGTTGTAAATGCAAAGGAATAAATTTTGCATATGTTGTATAGTTGTCAAAAAATTTGTCACCTTTAAATTGCAACAATGGCTTCTAGGCATTTGAATGAGAATCTATTGACATATTTGATGTGGGTTTTCTGAGTGCTTCTCAGAAACATAAATTGTAGGTCTAGAGGTTGAAGGATGAGCTCAAAAATGGTTTATGTATGATCTCAGACACATTTAGAGTTGTGTATCATGGGGGAAATTGGGAAGATGTGATGAGATCAAATTGATGTGAATAGAAACTAATCTAAACAAACAAAAAGATGATTCATTCCCATTACTCACAGAATGAAACTACAAAATAAATGAATTCAAGAACGTAATTGAAACAAAACAATAACAATGAGTTCTCAAAAACAAATTATCTTTACCATCCCATGTTGGAGTGTGTTCATGAAGATGTTGGGTTGTTTGTATCAATTCAAAGCCTCCATTATGCGTGCAAAATCTTGAAGAACATGCACTTGTTGATCAAAGACATGTGTAAAGCTTTGTCAAAATACCGATTAAGATTGTGGCATTACTTTTTTGTGTGAAATATGTTGATTCTCTAATCATTTTTGAGGAAGAAGATGGTTTTTATATAGAGTTTGTGTTTCAAAATGAAAACTCAAGATCACATAGTAAAATATCTTGATCAACTGTTCAAAAATGTTGAGAGGATTTAGATGGGAAGAATCAATGGATTTTGATTACGTAATTGGTTTGATTGAAGAAATCAATTTGAGCGTTCAGTGGGATTTGGGAAATAGATTGAATAATTTGTGGAATTGAAGAATATATTGATCTATTAGGAATAGATGGATTAGGCAACCAATCAAAATGAGCAATCGGGGGATTATAATTTGCTCAATCATGAAAGTGGGTGAGGATAATTAATTAATTGATTTAATTAATTAATATTTTTGAGTTGAACGTGCAAATCAAGTTTGACTTTTGCAAACAAAATGGTATTTGTTTGATTTGACCTTTTTGATGATGTTTTGAATAATTTATTTCAATTATTCAAATTTAGGGGAAAGTGACAGTTAAATTATTGTGTTTTAATGATTTAATTGACTTAGGGGAATAAAGTGAATTAGCGAATTAATTAAATAATTAATATTATTTAATTAATTAGGAAGAATAAAGTTGGATTAGGACTTTATTAAATAAATGAAATTTATTTAATTAGTCAAAAATGATGAAAAAGTGAATTAATTAAATATGCATTATTATTCAATTAATAGAGGAAATTAGGGTTTTTGATGCAATTGATGTGGAATGCAGTGATACTAAGTGGTAATGATGTCGATGATGAGGAAATATAATTTATGATGTACGATAAGTATTAGGTCAATTTTACATGTCTACATTTTGCTCCTCTTTGAGACAAAGTAGTGGTTGCTTTGTTTCAAAGATCTTGATATTAAGATAAATATTTGAAATTTTTTATATGCCCCACTATGCCTCAATGGTTAGCAGAATGATGGTAAGACTCTGGGTTGCCCACTTGAGAGGTTGGTTGAAAAAATATCTTGAGGTCAAGCTCATGACACCATTTCATTTAAGTTCAGATGCATAGAGGACAAAAAATTAAGCCTATAGGTCTCTTACCAATAGTTCAAATGTTCCCGGGAGGTCCTAATTTTAACCTAGGATTGTTTCTTAGGTAAAAAAATAGGGTTTGGAGGGTTAAAATAGGTAATTAGGGTTTAAATTACCTCATTTGCACTTTGAGCCTATGGGAAATTCTTGCCTCTAGATTTCTTGTTTTGTCGATTGTCAAGGAGCTATGTTGAGGATTCAGGGAGCCCCAGATCATGCAAATGAGGTTCGTTAGATTAGACAACTTGTATAGGCATTAGTGCCTCTGTATGTACCCTTTTGTTTCTCATTTTTGTCTTTCCATGTTTGAGTAATTAATGCATGAAGTCCTAGTTGTTGATAGTAGAAGGTTTAGGAATTTTTTACTTTTGCATCATTTTTCTCGCTTTTGATGTTTTTGAATGGGCTGCATTTGATTTTCTCGCTTGCATTTGCTCAAAATGTGCAGATTTGACATACATTTTTTCTTTTTCTTTTCACCCTCTCCCGAATTTTGCACTTTTGATTTTATTTCTTCGTTTTGTTCGCTTTTGTGATAAAATTTTTCTTTTGATATACATTTGGGCTTTTGAAATTTTTGCTATTTCCTTAATTTTTTGCTTTTGAAAAAAATTTATCGCTTTCGCTTTTCTTTAATGCTTTTGGAAAAAAATGTTCGCTTTTGACAAAATATTTTTCTTTTGATTGTTTTGGAATTTTAAGTCAATTTTTTTGCCATTTGAGATGCATTTTGCATTTTCGTAGCAAATCCATAACATCGCGGGTTGAATGGTTGTAGGTAGTTCGTAATCCACTCCAATCAAGGGAGCAATGACCACGTGGTCTACTCGATTCAATTACTAGGTTTCAAGAGTTAAAGCAAGATGTGCTCATCAGATGTCATAGAGGGATGATGATCACTCTTGTGGAGAGGTGGCACTCTGAGACCTCATCCTTTCATTACCTACCGGGGAGGCCACTGTCACCCTAAGGATGTGTGGAGGATCCTCCGCATACCTATTCATGGAGAGCTTGTTACATATTCTGTTTGATGGGGTACCTGCACCATGCACTGAGTGCTTGAGGTGAGACATCTTGAGGTTCGAGAGGTGGAGATAGACTTGTATGATTTTGTGGGTAGTGTCAATCTTGTTTCACTTGTTCTTTGCAATTTGGTTATGGGGCTCGTCATTCATGATAGGTGAGGCTAACAATTTCCTGTTGGTTGGGGTGTGTGTATCAAGCAGATGTTTGAGCATGACACTAGATATACATGGGGCCCATGTCTCCTTGCCCACTTATATTGAGATATGCACAAGGTCACCTACCATGGTAGGAGATCTATTTCTGTTGGTGTATCTCTACTACATGTATGGATCTAGGAGCACATTCTAGTTGCTTGGCTTGATGGTATTTTGTGTCATACTCTATGGGATCCATATTCTTATCGTTATGGAGATTTCCTTCATTATACTTTGCCTTGAAAACTTCCCTACTAGTGTCATTTTTTGATGATATGCCTAGTTTTATATGGAGACCATATTTGGATTAGATGGCTTATTGGTCACATTCACTCTTTACTCAAGAGATATCTACCTGATAGGGTTTTCCATCAGTTTGGAGAGAGACATGGCCATTTTCTAGATGCTTATGAGGCTCATTTTGGTTGAACTACCAGGGAGGTCTAAGTATGGGGTCTATAGGCTGATCGTAATGTTGCCTTGGAAGATTTAAAAGCTCTTGCCCCATTCATGTGGGATTGGCTAGTTGGTTTAGAAGATCTTGGGACTACTCTAGATTTTGATCAGTGGTGGGCATAGTGCATTCGATTGAGATTCATAGATCCTATCAACATTCCTATAGTAGGTAGCGCTATCATTACTGGTCACTGAGGGGAGAGGTAACGTGTTGAGATCATTGTAGAGTAGCTTGCCAGGGCCTGATAGGATGGTGGACATGGAAAATAGGATGATCCAATGCAATAGGATTAGGGATAGGTTCCAAGTCCTCTCCATCACCTAGAGATGGAGGGGTATAATTATCACAGATTGTAGCTACAAGAGACGTAGAGGTAGGGTAGTGACAAGCCATAGAGGCTTAGGTAGTTATATTGACAACAAAGAAGGACACCACTAGATAGGAGAGAGATGGCTTTAGGGGTGAGTGAGACACCAAGATTAGGCATCATCTTATTACCAAGGCACAGTTGCAAGCTATTATCACCAAGAGGGAGAGTATCATGATAGAGCGTGATAATCTCTATGTCAAGCAGGATCAGTTGTTACAAAGGGCGGCATATTATCAAACCTTGTTAGATGCCTTCATTCCTAGAGTGTAGCGACGACTGTGGTTTGGAGAGCCTAGTACTGCTATGGAGGCTACGTCTAGTGGACATTTCGTTAGACAGTTTGATCGGTAGCCTGATCCTTAAAGTCCTCCTCCTCCAATCAAGTAGCAATTTATTTGTACTTGATACATTGTAGACATGATTTTATATATATATTCATTGACCCAGCTGAGGCTCGTATATATATGTATATTTTGTATTATCCTATCACACATGTTTCATTATGATGATGTACTATGGAATTCTCATTTTTGATGATGATATATATGAGATATCCATGCTTCGATTCAACTTCATTGTGTGTTGTGTGATGATTATGTATGATTATGTATGATGATGTATGCTTATATACGTTTTTGTACTTTTCTGATGTATGCATATGATGTGGATGGATGGATTGATCATATTTTATTTCATATGATGTTTTATTATGTATATGATGGATGTATGCCTTATACATGATACATGATGTTTTCATTGATTTATTATCAACAATTTTTTTAGTGGCTAATATTCGCCAATTAGCTAATAGTTGAAATTTAGGAATCCCAAATCAACTAATAGTTTGAGCTATAATGTGACTTGAATTGCCACATTTTTATAAAATTTAATTATAGTCTTATTTAAATTGCCAAATTATTTATTTTATTAAAAAACTTAATTTTTTTTCCAATATATTCAATACGTGATTATATTAGATTCGCCTAAATTTTATAAATTATAGTAGAAATTTATATTGGTTCCCCAATAGTATATCATAATTATTAGTTTCTTTAGGACCATATTTCTAATCTTTAGTTTCCATCATTGATTTATAATATAATATAATGGCCCTTGTATTCCATGAGGCAACTGTGTTGCCAAAAATTGTATACTCTTGAAGAAAGAGACAATTTTGTGGTAAACCTGGTCTTACTTTAGACATCTTGTTTCAATCACCCCCTTAAAAACTGCATTTATAGGCCCCTAATGCTCATAATTTTGGACCTTAAGGCCTATTTCACTAACAAAACACTTAAATCTTGACAAATACCACTCAAACTACTCAAATTTTGTGAAACCCACCAAAAACATTTATGGTACGACTAAGTCGCTGAAGGTGGTGACTTAGTCCTTTTTGGAGTGTTTTCCACTTTTGAGCAAGAAAATCACTAACCGAATTCAAATTTGTGAGGGATATCAGCCTATGATGTTAAAATATTAAGTAATTTAGTGTTAATGCCTATAAATACATGTTTTTAGGTCATTTTCACAAAGAAAAAATTAAAAGTCAAGAGCAAAGTATCTTTCACAAGAAGATTCAATAGCATTTATACATCAAATTTGAAGCTTAGGGGAAACAAAGTAGGGATTTTGTAGGTTTTCAAGCTCACTTTCTGTCCAAGATATCACATTGCAAATAATTGATCATGGATGCCTATGGCGAATCATGGAGAAATCTAGGTTGAGGAGATGCAACTAGCCATCAAATCACACCTAATGACTTGTTTTTAAAGTGATTCCATCTTCCATTTTCTTCCTATCTTCATACTTGAGATTTTCATTACATGTTGCATGTCATTTACATTCATTTGAAGTGTTGTAGGGTTTCTTGCATTGAAGTCTTGTATCATTTAAGTGCCATTTATTCATCTTATTCTAGCACATTAGAATAGGATCTTATCTCATTTCAGCTTTTTTTAGTCTTAGGCACACTTAAGACTAGGGTTTTTATGCAAATTTTGTCATTCACAAAGTTTAAATACCAACTAGGTGTTTGATTGAGGCAAACCCCCCATTATAAATCAAAATATCTTTTGTTTTGCAAGTTTAGATCTAGATTTTTGTCAAAAAGCAGAGTGCAGGTTGTGGGCTTCGGTTTCCACTTTTGGATTTGTAGGAAATACAAAGTTGACTAAGTCACCCCTAGTGGCGACTTAGTCCCATTGTACTACATTTTCAAAAATAAAATAAAATTCAGGTACCCTTTTGGCAAAAGCAACTTTTTGTGCAATTTCCCCAATTTGGGACTAAGTCACCCATCCTGGTGTAAGTGTCCCAGTTGACTCAAAAATAAGAAATTTTAGAATTTTAGAGGTATCTACACTCCCCAGTTAGCTCTTCATTAGCTTCGAAATACATAACTTCTATCTTGCATCTTTATTTTATCTTTTATTGCATCTATTTCAACTTTCTACATATTACACTGTGTTTTCAAAAAAAATGCAATTCTTAGGTTTTGCATCATTGGATCATTTTATTTTCACATTAGAGCCTTAGAGAATCTTAATTAGACATAATACATCTCATTCACATTAACTTTGCGTGTAGAAATTTCCCATTTTGGCCCATCTCTTTCTTCTTTTAGGTGAAAAACCCTAGAAGTGCAAGAAAGAATTTGGGTGCCAAAATAATTTTCCACAACATGTACCCATGAATATCTATAATGCTCATAGGGCCCACAATTTTAGGTCTCATTGAGAATTATAAATTGTGGGTACATTTTACCTCACACAGTACAATGGGGTCATTAGATCAATTATCTAAAATAAATTTTGAGCCCTATGAGAATTATAGATTGTGGGTACATTTTACCAAGGTATTAATAACCAAGGTGACTTTGTATCCATTGCATGGAATTGGTGTAGCCACGGTAGGAGGGTCCTCAAAGAGAGCAATCTGGACCATGCAACAATAGTAACACAACATAAGCAACATGGAATATGGATGAAAATGCAAATTAAAACATGCTCATTAATAGAAATCTTAGTTACAATCAGCTGAGAACATCTGGGCTTACTGATTCAGCTCATAGGCCTGATACAACATGTTCAAAAATACAACATTCCTATATGCTCCTTAATTCAAGTGAAATATTCTATCTTAAATCTAATAGTCTATCTAACTACTTTCCTAATGATCTATTACAATAATTTATATCACATCTAGGGATCGAGAACCATCCACGTCAGCCAAAGATTATTACAATCTCCAATAAAAGAAAATGTAATGTGCACATGAACATGTCGGCCTCAAATTTGAATTACTCCTTGGTGAATGCATAGGATGAAGTGTGGACCTATAATTAAGGTTGGGGATGTTGACAATGGATTTACTTGCAGTAAATAGGTCGAATAAATCCTCCACAAACAAGACCGTGAAGAGCCTATCCTTCTTGACAAATATGAAACAAAGGAAACCTAAGGGGAAATTCTACATTCGCAGAGCAAAGATTGACTTCTATTCAATCCCAAGTCTGTAATAACTAGGTCATGGTTGTACTAGAGTCACTCTAGGGTAATGATGTGATAATTGCTATTAATCTCAAGGGGATTGTTGTGCAATTTTTGCACACATGCCCTGCTAAAAGTAGGGACCCTCTTTTCTTGCTTTTATTTCACATTTGATTTTCATAGGGTATTGACTTAATCTCCTTAAGGGATAAGTCCTTCGGTTTCAGTCTTGGTTCACCCATGTGCACAATGATAAACTTGTATTTGAGATGCCCTCTTGCAACTTGGAGTCATAGTCTAACCCTTAGGAATCCATTCCAGGTCAAAATTATGAAAATTTAGCAAAATTGGCAAAGTCTAGGGGATTTTCAAAAAATATGAGCAAGCTCAGATTATCTGAACCTTAATCTGGTCAGATAATCTAAGGTACCTCATATTATCCGAAATCCTTCTCGGGGTCGTATTTTTGAGATTCTAAGTGTCTTGTCACGCATTAATGAAGGGTCATTTATTGCACTAAATCGGTATTATATTCAGATTTTTCCGTCCATTTGGTCATTTTCATTTGAGTAAGTTTGAGATTGGCATAGTGCTCCACCTTGAGTGGTGGATTTTTTCTCCATTGAGGGATTCCTTTCGCTTGAGGATAGTTGTCGGTGGATTCAATGTCTTCTGTTGGATGCTGGGTGTTCCCTCTAGTTTTTATGTGAGCTCAAAGGTATGTTTCAATCATTTTTCACCTAGGACTCTAATTCCATTGTTAATCCTTTGATTGAATCCTCCCTTAGCATGTGGTGCTAGCATGATTTCATATTTTATTGAGCGTGTTAGGGTTTATCATTGCATAATTAGTTTGATAGAGTTTTTTGGGAATATTTTGAACATATTAGGGTTTCTCATTGTGGTGTTTCACTTTGAAAGATACATATTGAGGTTTATCATCGATGTTAGAATATAGAATTGAAAGAAATTGAGCCTTCCTGTGATCTTCAATTTGAATCAAACACTAGTTTGAAGGTCTTTTCCCATGAGTCTTAAATTCTAAGGTCTAAGATCTGAATGAATTGCAATATTGCACACAACTATTCAAACAACACCATCCAAGCTATTTATTGATCGATCCTTCAAAGTGCATATGATATTTCATGGTTTTAACTTGAAAACTTTCAAAACTCAACATTTTTTTTTGTGTCCTGGTGGAATCTTGGCAAATATGAGCTAGCTTAGATTATCCGAGCCTTAATCTGCTTAGATAATCTGAGGTAGCCCAGATTATCCAAAAATATCATGTATCTGTGCAATGAACTTAACAAATATTTGTTTTGACCTTGGCTTGGAAATTTCTAGCTACCTAGGATTTTCCAAACTTTGGATAATCTGAGGTAGGCTACAATTTCCAATTTTCTTCAAATTTCACACTTAGCTTTCACCTTTGAAGTTCATGTTGATTCTGATGTTTGAGTGCACTTGTAGATTAATGGTTTAATGCTTTTTATCTCATGTGTTTTAGTTCACAAGTCAAAAGTTAGATGGTTGCCTTCATATGGCTGAATTCAGTAAATTTGAGCTAGGCCAGATTACCCAAACCATAATTTGGTTAGAAAATCCAAGCAAGCTCAGATTCTATGAGTTTCTCTGTTATGACTTGAAAACTCAATAAAGATTAACCCATGATCATATTGATTGCTTATGATTATTTTATGTGCTTCAATATAAAAAGAGATCATTTCAAGGGTAGCTACTTAGTTAAACGAATGTGTTATGTTGGTGTTTTCCTTCTGGTAACTATAGCCTTGCGTTAATAGATGCAGGTAGAAGAAAGTACAGATAAGACCACCAAAACCAAGGTTGTTCTAGCATAGGAGGAAGTCCGAAAGAGGCAGGAAAGAATGAAGTATGATTTTAAAGGAATTTGTCTAGAGACAAAGATTGCTTTCTGCATGGTCAAGGATTACAGACACCAACATGGGCCATATTGACTATGATGACTTCCATCAGAGGATGTTTGGAAAGGAACCAACTGAGTTGGCTTAGAAGATCACTCACACTAGACTAGCACAAGCAACATGATTCCCACCTACACAACTATGTTTGGAGCTGGTTTTGGAGTGTGCGAAGAATTTGATTCTAGAACAAGGATCATTGTTGGGCCTCAAGGGAAAGTAATGGAAAATCTGACAGAGGAATCCAATTGTAGAGGTCTTCAACATTGCCTCTCATCATAAGCTGATTGAAGAGATAAACATTGGGGAGTTTACTAAATTCTATGAGGAAGATCCTAACAGAGCCTTGGAGATAATGAACAATGCTTGGATACTAAAGCCAAAGCCCCACTATTTAAAATTTCCCAAGCAACTGCACATAAGTGATTTCAAGTTGGAGTACTTTGATATCATAATCCTCCTAGGAAGAGTTATGGGAGTGGAGGAGGCACATATATTCCAACCTTGGATGTTCCATCCCATTACTCAGATCGTAGCCAACAAACATTACCATTGGGAAAGGATCATTAGCAATAACATAGATGCCTAGTTGAGGAGTGTGCAGGACACCAACAAGTTTACCATGACTTCATATTTAGTATGTATGTTGGCACATAAGAATAAATACAAAGGTCTTAGTTGTAAAGGAGTCTTGGGGAAAGCTAGGATATGGGAGGTATATCCTAAATTGCAATATAAAACATCTAATTACAAGAGGGCTAATGATGGTTTTTTAATGTACATTCCCAGATTGTTGCAAGATGCCCTTCACATGAGGATATCTATAGATGCAATGGATGTGATAAAGAACTATGGCCAATGGTTCATTCAGTTTCAAAGGTTTACATACATATGAGTGCAAGGATCACCAGTTGTCCCTCTCAGATTACCTCAGTATCCCACTAACAAGCTCATCCTATTGGAATTGACAAAGTAGATGGTTGGTTTTGAGGAAATCTTATAGAGAGGTAACATAAAGAAGAATGGGTTGGGATCATAATTCCCATTAAGAGTAGGAGCATTGGAGGTTTTCCCTTCTATTCAGAGTGCTCAACATTCTGAGAAGGAGATGACTCAATTTGAGTTATACTCTCACACTAATAGAGAAAATTTTGATCCCTATTGAAAGGCTGTGAAATATTCCAATAGGACTTTCAAGCACAAAGACCACATTAAGGAGTATTGAGAAAACTGCCAAGATGAATGGGAGGTCATCAGAAGAAGGTTCTCCAAATTTCCTTTGAGATTACTCAGACTATACAAAGTTGTGGAGGTACCAGATCAGGTGGAAGATGATGAAGTAGATCTTCTTCAGCACCATGACTATGAATCTTATAGAAATAGGCCATTGCCTCCAATAAATGTGTATGAAGAGGAGATAACTGATTTAAATCAAATCACTAAGCCAGTTAATAAATATTATAGGTTGTGGGTCAAACATCAAGCATTGGAGTTAGATGTTGAAGGTGTTAAATTAACCTATGATCTAATGGGAGACCTTGAGTCTCATGATGAGGAAACAACTGAGACCAAAAAGTGAGATGAGGTCACTTCACCTCATGATGACGAGGCCCTTCAAGAAATACTATCCATTAAGAGAAGAACTAGGATCCAATTACAAACCAAGAGGGTTCCTTAGGCCATAACCCATATTGAAGAAGGAGAGACCTCACAACTAGTGAGGAAGAGAAGAATAATTACTGAGAGGAAAAAGGCTGCAAAAGCTAGGAAGAATGAGGCTGCCATGGATGCTCCCTTTGCTACAAAGGTGGTAGAATTGGAAAATTTAGGGAAAAACCCCAAGTTTATGTGAGGAGAAATTTTGCCAAGTGGAAAGCTGCTCAGATAGAAGAAGTGAAGATAACATAAGAAGAGCTGGAAGATGAAGAGGCACCTACAGATGATGTGGAGAAGAGAACAACTACAACAAATAATTCTCCTATTTCTTCTCCACCTTTCTTACATCAAAACATACAAAGTTTTGAGGAGGAACTTCTGAAGGAAGGCAATATATCTAACAATCCTGAGCAGTTAAATGAGGAAGATGACAATATTTCTATTCCTGATAGTGGAGAATGGAGAAGATTTGTGCAAGAAATGAAGCAATCAACCTTAGGAGCTGAAAGCAAGAACATAGAGTCAGAGGTTGTCCAAGGTAAAATGACAGTCTCGTGAGAGGGTAATAGTGGATGAGCCAAAAAATAATCCTGAGGAAGAAGCTGATAAGGAAGAGGATGTTGTTGATAGTCCTAATTAGGACAAGGAAGGTCAAGAGAATCGACTAGAAGTTGGGAAGGATGCTAAAGTAAATGTGGTTGATAGTCTTGATAGGGAGGTGATAACTGAAATATCTATAGCTCCAGAATGCCCGGAAAGGAGGCTTAGCAAAAAGACAATTATTGTGTAGGAAGAGACCCCAAGTTGGATAAGTTACTTGAATAATTTGGGCAACCAAAATAGAGAAAAAGAGCTAGAATAGTTTCTAGGATTGCAAGAGATGAATTTAATAACAAGGTCATTCATGTTGCCTTCCCTCCATCAGATAAGTTCAAGGATGAGGTCAAGTCTTCTGACTACAAGGTACAAACAATTAATCTAGGGCCTGCAGCTAAAGATCAAGAAAATGAAGAATTCCAAGAGTCCTCTCAGGACATTTTGAGAAGATTAGATAAAGAAACAAAGGAAAAGGAAAGATTGAAGGAGCAATTGAATGATGTGTATAAGTATGTGCAACATTTAATGAAGCGCTTGTAGACTATGGGTTGTGAAGGAGTTGTTCCTAAAGGATTGTTTCCTAAGGAGGAAATCAATGAAATTGAAAGATTGAAGTCTTATGTGCATTGTACACACAGTTGGCTTATGGATGCGAGCAGTAGAGGAGATGAGGAAATTGAACAAATTCTGAAGATATATACCAATGCCTCTAATTTTCTTGAGCACACTTCTTAGTTTGCTGCTGATTGTAATAAGATTGATGAATCAACTACAGGTGAACTAAAGAAGATTCTACAAGTACCAAAGGAAGACATGGCCAAGTTGAATATCTTCTCCCAAGATGAAATTGGTAAGATAAAGGAATGGGTAGAAGTATGGAATTATAGGAAGGAGCATCTCACTAAGTCCCAAAAGAAAATAATGAAGCTTCAGGGAAAGATGAAGGAAATATATAATAGTTGCATCACTTTCTTGGAGATAATCACTGGTAGAAATAAATTTGGAAAGAAGAATATGACTGTTAGTAGATTGCAAGAATGGTGGCATGAGGTTTATGCTCCTTCTGATGGTGCTCCAATTTGTAAGGAGAATCAGGAAGATGCAACTATCGACATTTCAAAATTGGATAAATATCATGAGCTACAAATAGAGTGGAATAAAGTTATGCCAAAATATCTGGAGGAATTCAAAAATCATAAAAATAGGGTGAAGTTTATTCTAGTTCTAGATCCAAAATATGTGAGAGAAATATTGGAGAAGTCAAAAGAATTATTTGATAAATTGGGGACTATTGATGCCAAAATTTGACGAGGTAACAATGTCTTATGGTAAACTTAGTTTATGGGGGACCTTTCACGCTAAACTGAGTGACCTCTAGGTTTTTTATAGAAGCCGACTTCTTCTATAATGGAGGTTTGAAAGGGAAAAGGAAATGGATATAATAAAATAAAATCTAATCTAAGGCGATGCACCGAGACTGAATGATAGGCATGATAAATCATAGATCTAAGGGCCTGAATGGTGTTGTAGTGTTCCAGAACATCAGAAACATAAGATTACAACATAGACAATCCATTCATCGACATGAAATAATATTGTATACATTCCTACTACCAAGAAGAGTCATTAGACATGGTCTAGGTCAACAAACTTGCATTCAACATATATAGAAGTTCTTAAATGAAATGTCCAGACAATAAAAAGCACAATTTACAGTTTGATCAAATAGCATAAAAAGCAGAAAGGCCAAACAATTGGCATAGTCTAAGAGTTTTGCAATAAAATAAAACAATAATAAAGGCCTAACATCTTTTACTAAAAATAGCATTTTCCTTCAAATTCTGGACCTTTTCCTCATAATAGAGAAAAGTATATATAGTAGGAAAACTTCCCACCGCCTCAGATAGAAGTAACAAAAAATATTTCGCAATCCCCTGGCAATGATGCAAGAATTAGAATATTCTCAAAGACATTGCAATAGAATTGATCTAGAACCAAGCATCCGGTCATTCCAGGCATAGGTGCGTCCTCTGCAAATGATGGTGGTGGTCCAGACAAGGCTCGATCAGACAAGTGTCACCCTCTTGTGCGAATGATTATGACACGCAGTGGCCAATAGCATCATTTAGTTCATCTAGTCCATTGTCCAAATATGAGATCCATTGGCTAGGCACGTGGTGGCCTTTCGCTTCTCATATGAACCCTTTTCTTTCATTACTGAGGACTTGCGTTAACACTAAACGTGTCAAATGGGCTGAGCACTTCATCAACAATGGAGGGAATGATCACCAGCCAGGTGCAAAAGAGACATATGGAAATGTTTCGTTGCCTACATTTGCTACTTCATCTCTAAGCAGAAAGATTTGCAAATAGTGGACACATAGCAAGTGTACACCACAGATAGCAACTATGGGGCCCACCACAACATTTTTGGAAAAAGGGCTTTGTGACACCCGAGCAAAGCCCGATGAGACAGTAAGAAAGCACAATCAAAAGTATCTTGCAACCACAACATGTGGAAGCATAGTGGAGTTTCCTGGAATGTGAAGGAATGCAGAGACTCAGGGTTGCAAGGAGTAGACACGTGGCACAAAAGAGAAAAACCTAGATAAAAAGTTGAGCTGACTGTTTGTTTCTTTTTCTGGCATGCCCAGTGGGACTGAGCTTAAATGAAATTGCATTTTAGAAGGGTGTATGAGCCATCGGCCAGTAACTAGATCCCAAATCGTGGGCAACCCCAGTCTAATAGCACCCCCAATAGGAACAGTGTGAGTCATAAATTAGTTGGTAACCATTCCATTCCTACCACCCATTCCTCTCACCATGTTGTCGGCTGCCAACAAAAATTACGTGGCATGGGATGCCAGAAGTCCCCTGGCAGCCCCAATAGTACCCGCTATCTGGGGCAGTATCTCAGTTTCCGCCATGAAAGCTATACCCAAGTTTACTGGAGATGGCTCAAGAAAACCAGCAAAACATTTACAAGATGTGGTGGATGTATGTCTGGTAAATGAGATTATAGCGCAAAATGTAGCTCTGAGGCTTCTCACCGTGTCTTTCAAAATCAAGGTGCTGGATTGGTACCGAACACTGTCACCTAATACTATTCACACCTAGGACGAGCTCATAGATCCATTCTATGAGAGTTTCTCAAATAACAGAGATCGTTCTTCACTATATTATCAACTATCTGTCATAAAAAGAGCCCCCCAGGAGGCTCTAATGGACTTTAATGCCCAATTTCACACAAATTGGCAGAGAATTCTTATTACTATACATCCAACTCCAGAGTTGGCATTCATATTTTATCTAAAATCCATCAATTTTGACATTTCTGTGATGATCAAGTGTTTAGGAGGAGCTACTCTACCAGATGCTTATGGTGTCACCATCAAGGCTGAGAATCATTTGATAGATTGTGGAAAGTTTCCCCCTCAACCTATGATATTTCTTGAAATATTGATTCCCACACAAGAAGTTGCATCAACTAGCGCGCCCGCAACTGCTCAGTCAATATACACATATATGACAGCCCCAAAAAATGTAGCCTCTACGTTAGGTTCTTCCAAGGATGAAATGAGTGACCTCAAAGAGATGTCGTGAACAATGGAAAATGATATAACCACTCTTAAGTGGAACCAATCAACACCTCTGAAGCCTGCATATCAAAACTATCAAGGCATGTAGTCCTCATATCAATAGAATCAGTACTAGGGCACGCCTCACACTAATCCACCAGCTCCAACCGCAAACCAAATGGTGCCGGTGCCTACTCCGCTGATGAGCGTATCACCAAGCTCAAGTAGGGAATTAACCATAGGGAAGAACAACCTTATTGATGATATCAATCTGTGGTGCTTCCCTTGCAATGATGCGCATATGCCCTGAAACTATTCGCGTGAAAACTTACAACAAAAGGTGGCAGAGCAACGTAGCCAATGCATGACAACAGATTACGAGGGTTATATATATGCCTCACCACAAATGGAGAGTGTGGTTCTTACCGCTCAAATGCAAGGAATGTCTTTAGAACAAGAATCCGATATTGCTCCTAATCACACTCTTTTCTCTGGGATGGAGGGAGAAGAAACGGTGTTTGCTAATGACACGTTCATACCCAAAACACCGCAAGTGCAATATGATTATAACACATGCTCAAAGAGGAGATTCACCAGAGAGTCAATTGTTTCACATCTAGTCAGCCCACAACTCAAAAGTGCTTCTGATTAGGTTCCTGGCACTTCAACCTTCCTATCACCATCTCAACCACGGAGGGAAATTATTACAGCAAGAACCAAGGAGCAGAAACCTATGGGTTTGTCACCTTTTAATGTGGTAGAACAATTGAAGAAATCATCCGCTAATGTGTCTCTATGGGACATTCTGGCTATCCTAGAGAAAAAATGCTATTACAGAAGGTGCTTCAAGAAGAGGTCAACCCGACACCAACAGAGCTATTTGCCAGTGCAGAGGTTGTTAATCAAATACTGCTAGCTAAAGTCCTTACAAACAATACAAAGGAATCCCCTACCAAGGTTAGGAATAAGTTAAAACCTCAACCCTTCTTCTTGACTCTTATTATAGGAAAGAAGTTATTTCACAATGCTATGATTGATTTTGGCGCTCGTACCACGGTTATGCCTAAACAAATAGCCAAAGCTTTAGGACTTATCTATGAACCTATGAAGAGGGGGGTGATACAACTTGATGGGAATAAAGTTGAAACCGTAGCTGTCATCAAAGCACTTCCTTTAACTCTATTTTCTTGCCCTAGTATCATAGTGCTGCAAGACATCGTGATCATAGATGTTCCTCCTATGTTTGGTCTTTGTCCATCCCAAGAATTTACTTCAAATGTGGGTGGATACCTATCCTTAGATTAGTCACATATGATACTGAGGACCAAACACAGTGTAAAAATGAAAATAGAATTGAAGGCTTTACATTCTGAATATGTGGCAAATGAAACCTTGATCAATTTTGAAGTCGTGCATACCTCTATCACCAAGCAAGAAATGTATGGCATTGAATTACTGGAGGAAGAAAAGGTGAGCGGAGACCGAAATGACAAAGAAGATGCTTTTTGAGTGAGCACATGGAAAATAATCCTTTCAGAAATTATCATGCTATAGGATTGGGCACCTATATAATTTATGATGAAGACCAAGTTCTTCCAAAGGTCACCAAGGAGTCTGAGGGTAGCCAAGCAAGTGAGCTATGGACACTATACTTTGATGGAGCAAGAAGAAAAGTGGGTGGTGGAGCAGGGATATATCGAATAGCCCCACAAAATGAAAAATTGTTAAGGTCTTTCTATTTTCATTTTTCCTGTTCAAACAATGAGGCTGAATATGAAGGATTAGTTCAAGGTTTAAGCCTTGTGGAATGAATGGGCATTAAGCAATTTATGGTGTTTAGAGATTTCGAACTAGTATTCAACTAGTCAACCAAGTCTAAGGGATTTTTGTGGAAATGAATGTCTACATGAGAACCTATCGACATCGAGTCTGGGACCTGGTTGAGGGTTTTGAAGCTTTCAACATCCAGACTATTCCCCGAGGACAAAATAGAGATGCATATCTCATGGCTGTGATTGGTGCCTAGTTTGGTCCTGCCTCTTACCTTATACATAACAAATATTCAGCACAAGTACTGGTCTGACCGGCGATTCCTGACAATGATCAGAGTTGGAAAGTTTTTGAAAGTGATGAACACATCACCTCATTCATCTAGCAGTCAGGAGAATCTACCGATCAACTTCAACCAAAGATTGTCAAAGCTTATGAAGGAAAAATTATGTAGATCAAATCTAACAAGCTTTCGAAAGGATTGGTTACTCTTGAAATTTTTTTCAATTGTGATGACACAAGAAATGATAAACAGAAGTTCGTAGCAAACACAAGTGATTATGTGAACCTTCGGTTCGTAGATGGCAAGAATCTTCGAGTCGGGAAAAATGTCCTGCACCATGATAAAGAAAGACTCATCAGTTTCTGTGAAAAATATGGAGTAGTGGCCTAGTCCTATGATGATCTAGAGGGATATGATCCTGATATCATTCGACACACTATTGAGCTAACAGAAGGTGCAAATCTAGTCCAACAAAAATAGAGGCCAGTCAACCCTAAAATTGAAGTGCTAATGGCACAAGAGCTAACTAAGCTCATTGAGTCACGCATTGTCTTCCAAATCAAGCATAGTACCTGGGTATCTAATCTGGTCTTGATTTGAAAGAAGAATGGAGATATCTATTTGTGTGTGGAATTTCAAGACCTAAATAGAGCATCTCTAAAGGACCACTATCCGCTGCCTTCTATGGAGTCAATACTACAAACGGTTGCAAGATCTGATATGTTTTCTCTACTGGATGGTTTCTCTAGCTACAATCAGATCTGAGTTAAGGAAGAGGATCAACACAATACTACGTTCACCACAAAGTGGGGAAAATTTGCATTTGCTAAAATTTCTTTTGGTTTATCCAATGCAGGGGCAACATTCCAGTGGGTGATGGACATTGCATTTAGCAAACTAATCAATAAGTTTATTCTAATTTATTTGGATGATCTTACTATGTTTTCTAAATCTAAGGATGATCATTTTGATCACTTAGAATTAGTTTTTCAAAAGTGCCAGGAGTTCAGAGTTTCCCTAAATCTAAAGAAGTGCGTATTTGGAGTACAAAAAGGCAAGCTGTTAGGACATGTTGTATCTAAGGAAGGGGTTCAATTGACCCCGAACAGGTGAAAGCTATCAAGGAACTTCACCTTCCAGTGAATAAGAAAGGTGTTCAGTCTTTCCTGGGCAAAGTAAATTTTGTTAGCAAGTTTATTTCTAACTTTGTGGGAATAATTAAACTGATCACCCTAATGCTGAAGAAAGATCAGACATTCAATTAGATGTCCAAAGCTTGGGAAGCCTTTGAAAAAGTCAAGGAAGCTATTTCCATAGCTTCGGTACTGGTTAATCTAGATCAATCTAAGGATTTTATAATGTATGCATTTAGTAGCAAGTCTAGTATCACTATTGTCCTAACCCAAAAATATGATGAAGAAAAGGGGGAACATCCAGTATCATTCTACTCTCAGACCCTAAAGGAATATGAGGAAAATTATAATTTTGTCGAAAGGTAGGCCTTTGCAATAGTGAAGGGACTTTAAATTTTCTTCCATCTAATTTCCTGCAACACGGTGCTTGTGTATGTCACACATTCCAGTGTGTGCGAATATATCATGGAAGGGGAAATCATAGAAAAAGAGCTAATTAGATAACCAAGATCCTGAAATATGAAATTGAGGTCAAACCTACTAAAACTATTAGAGGAAGAGGACTGTGTGAATATATGGCACAAAATGAGGAGATACCTACCACAGAGGAGCAACCAGAGCTCGTCTTGATAAATGAACTAGAATCAGAGGGTTGCTAGCTGATTGATAGAATGAGGTTCATGCAAATTGAAAAGTATCCGCCAGGTCTCTCATCCAAAAAAAAGAAATATTATCGGCTACAAAATTACAGATAGACACTAGTAGAGGGAGTCCTTTTCAAAAGGAATTTCAATGGTGTTCTCTTGCAATGCGTTACTTCAGAGCAAGCAAAGAGGATCCTCAACATGTTCCACAATAGTGTTGTGAGTGGACACTACTCTGCTAAGACCACCACCATTAAAATCATGCACGTTAGTTACTACTAGCCTACATTGTTTAATGACTCCCACTCTTTGATAAAATATTGCAAAAAATGCCAGTTCTTTACTGATAGAAGGAAGAAATCCGCAATGCCTCTCAAACCCATACTGGCAGACAAACCATTTGCGCAATGGGGCCTGAACTTTATCGAGATGATTAACCCAACTTCTAGTGCCAGACACAAGTGGATTCTGACCACCACAAATTACTTCACTATATGGATGGAGGCCATTCCGCTGAAAAGCGCAACATAAACAAAGATTGTAGATTTCCTTGAAGAGCTGGTGACAAGGTTCGGTCCTCCAAAGACTATCATTTTTGATAATGCCAGAGCTTTCCTAGGCACAAAGGTATGTCGCTTTGCATTAACTAATGGCATATTCTTCAAGACATCATCAAATTATTACCCACAGGGAAATGGCCTAGTGGAGTCAACAAACAAGAGCCTAGTCTAGCTCCTTAAAATGATTGGTTCGGAACACCAGAGGGAATGGCATAACAATCTTTGAGCAGTGCTCTAGGAAAACTGGATAACTCTTAAGCAAGTATTTAAGACTTCACCTTATGAGTTGGTATACAGGAAAGAGGCACTGTTACCTATATCTATGGAGATTTTGACACTCCAATTATTGAAATCCCTTGAGATAAAACAAAATGGCACCATGGAAGTTTGACTTGCTGAACTATTAGAAGTGCAAGAAAAAAGGGAGAATTCCCTAATAGCCATGACAAACCATCAACAAGTGGTCAAGTGATGGTTTGATAAGAAGGCTTCCGACCAAGGCCTAAAGTGTAGAGACTTAGTACTGAGGTATGATAAAAGGGCTGCTAAGCTAGGTTAGCATGGTAAATTTGATAGCCTATGGGAGGGCCCCTTTAAAATCATTCGGTGCAAGGAGCATAATGCTTTTAAGTTAGAAAGTATGGAAGAGGAACCATTAGGAATCCCAGTTAATGGGATTCATCTTAAGCTGTTCCATTAGGTGCCGAGTTCTATTTTTGTACATATGTGAATAGTGCTTTTTTTTAATTTCCCTTTCTTTGGCTGGTCTTTTTCAAAATTGGTTTGTCTCTACGGAATTAACTCATTATTATGGAGGGTGGAATAGAAGGGTTTCTTTACATAAAACATACCTATGTGTAAAGAAATAAACACATATGCTATAAAAGAGCCCATAAAACTAAAATACAGAATGAAAGTTTTATAGCCCATAAAACTGAAATGCAGAATGAAAGAAAGAGCATGGGTTTTCTTTAAAAAAAGATATATATCTATTTATCTATATTCTTTGGTTTTTTACATTTCAAAATGGTTGGGGAGGTTATAATCCAAAATATATACAAGTATTCAAGCTATTATTTTACAAAAATGGAATGATACCCTTTTTCAAACTTATATACACACTATAGGGCAAGTGGTCTAGGCAACAATAGGAAATAAAGAAAATGAGGAGGTAATTGTTTTTGGAGCAGAGAGGGATTTTTCATCCAAGGGAATGAGAGGCAACAATTGACGCATCAATGGCAGTATCTACCTCTTCCTCATTAGTAGGTTCTTCAGCAGTAGAAGCAGCATCATTCGGCACAACCACCATTGGTGGGGAAAATACCAGGTTCTTGAAGTCAGTATACTAATCTACGTCGTAGAACGATATCATGTTGTAACTGCGGAACAGGAAGTGCAAGGCCTGGGTAACCCTCTGATGATGCTCATCACATGTCTAAAGGTAGAATCCACTAAGAAATGATAGCCAAATGACTACAACTTCTTCCGCGATAAAGTGATGGAGGTCGCTGGCTGACGGTAGACCTACTCCATATGCGGCGTGAGCAACAACTTCACCAAGGCCATTCAGGTACTTTTTGGGAAAAATATCTTTGACCAGCTTCAGGATTAGAGGCTTGGGGATGTTGATGTAGAGCTAGGAGGATTCAACAACACATCTCACAAACCTTCAATAATAATCCAAAACAATCTTTTTATAACACATGCTATTAGGCATTTTATATCACATTGGAAACATAACTATGGCAGCCCACAATTTAGTGCAATAAACAGTCATTAATAACTTCTACAAAACAAATAATTAAGCCAATCACTCCAGTGATATTTATGAAAACATAGTTATAGAATTATCTTCCAACTCTTATGAAGATCCAACGGCGGAAATGAAAGTTATTATATTTTTCCCAAAACTGTAAACCCTAGGTAGGGTTCAGACCTGCCCTCACAAAAATGTTCATAACTTATTCAAATATTAATGAAATTTGATGAGAATTGAATCAAATGAAATTAGATTCACATGGAAACAAAATAAAATTGGTTTCAGATCCAAAATATAGAATTTAAATTCCATACCTTCACACTTTTTTTAGACTGTAAAATATGCACAATATTGTTAGAATAGGCAGTTTCACCAAAATAGTCATATCTGCCACAAAAATCAATAAAATTCATTGAGAAAAAGATAATTGGAAACTAGATATAGAGATATTTCCATCCATATATGATAATCTATTATTTGATCCCATAAAAGTCCGTACAAAACACAACTTTAGCCTGGTAACAATGTAAAAATAAGAAAATGCACACAAAACTTGAGGTTGCCATTCATCAAACTTCAAAAATGATGTCTCCAACCCCCAATTCGAGTTTTGGAGGGTTTATTTATAAATTTTCAACCAAAACCAACTACTTTCAACCACCTTTTGATTAGTTTGTTGAAAAAACACCTTAATGACATTTCATCTACCTAATTTTGCACTTTTGACAATTTTTACAATATATGAGAAATGAACAACATCCTAAGACCTATAACACCACAAAGGTGGCCTCTTGGGCCTTATTACAATATCAAAACATCAAAATGGAAAAAATGAATCAATATGGCCTCATGGAGGCATGTTATCAAATAGGTGCTCCTACACCAGATGTTACTATCTAACATAGACGCTACAGAGGGGGAACATATATCAGTATTCACCCGATACTTGTCCTCATATTATATGCAGTCTTTACCCATAACCCACTTTATGGCTACCAAGACCAAGGAATGCTTATTCTTGGTTATTATTTTTAGCTGCCTAGTATAAATCTCCCCTAAAAATTTTGTCTGCAACTTATATGAGGTTAGACGAATAGGAGTATCCATAATTCTGACACTATGCCTATGCTTTTTAGCCAATACTGAAATTTACCTATCATCTAACCTATGAGAAAACTTGCTTAAATACTTAGTATGATTTCTTCACTACTTACTGACCTATTTATAGAAAAAATGACAAGACGTATGCTAATCCATTTTGAACAAACGTGATGATGGCTAGATGCAAACTTAAAAGGCATGCCTATGTTTGCTCACATTTCTGGGCCAGTTGCATCTGTGGAGGTATGACTCAATGCATGCTAGATTAATAGGAGCTAATTAATTAGCTTTAAAAAGGTGGCACTCATCAACAATAAGCTGCATGGCTGTAGGCTATTGTGTCATCTCATAGGCATTTGCCAAAGCCCAAGACAATATTCATATTTTTTTAGGTTGTGATCATTTGCTTTGGTGTAATCATTTCGGCCAGGATATTAATTACCAGTGCATACTAATGCAAGGTTAGAAAGAAAATTGCCAGCTCAAGTTCCATGGGAATCACAACATATCACACGATTGCCAAATGCAATAATAAGCTCCCGCCACCTCAAAATGGCAAGTAGTTTATTTTGCACGAATTGCAAAATTAACGGTACATGCCAAATTAAATACAAAAAAAATGCTTTCTTCTACACCTTGAGGAAAGATAAACAAATATTGCATGAAAAGGCTTAATAATTCAAAGTCTTTTCACAAATTCCAAAGCTAGAGATGTAGAGTTGTTTTTTTAGCATATCTAGAGTCGAGGAAAATTGCAGAGTTCAGAACTCACATAGGTCTTCATAAAAAGAGAAAATGTCGGAGGGTTCATCTCAACAAATGCAAGAGGAAATTAGCCAGGAGTTGTTTATAGCTATACGATCATAAGAGGGTGTATATGTCTATGAGGATGTGGTGTATGCTATGCTTGGTATACCAAGCAAGCCAAAGAGGGCCTATGCAATAGAGCTGAAAAGGCACAAGGATTGTAGAAACAAGAAAAGGGTTGGGGAGAAATGGGATAATATCTATGATCCATGACTTACAAAAAACCCTAAGTCCTTAAGAGAAGTAGCTTGTGCAAGGTTGACAACACCAAAGGTGAACAAACCTACAACAACAAAAATTTGGTACAGTGGTCTTCCACAATACATGGTCCTGCTGGTGCACTACTGCCCAGAAATAGTTGACATTGCCATCTAGCATTATAACCCTAATACCCACTACATCGAAGGCCAAAACTTAAGGGTTCACATCAGCCCATAGGCCATCTAGCATATGCTATGCATCCCAGAACCAAGTAAAAGAAGAGAGAAAATTGAGTCCTTTTACCTAGACAAAAGAGAGAAAACATGGAGGGCGATGAAAAGGAACTCAGAGTTCTTGTTGGAGGAGACTGGTAGGAAAGGCATCCCAGCCGCTAAACTGCCAAGCATTTAGTTGTCGCACAGAGCATTACACAAATATTTCTAGGATTCCATGTCCATGCTAAATTTTGTGTGCGACTGAGACTCCGATGAGATGGTGGAAACTTTTCAACTAGGACCGGCATTCCAATTTCGCAAGCAACATGATACCTTTTGGTATGATTTTGTTGAGTTCATGGTAGATGAAATGATACGAAAAATTAAGAATTACCTGGTAGAGGGAAAGTTTGGGTTTCTTTCTTTCTTGGTTCACATGTTTTTGCATCAAAACCTTGATTTCTTTGCCTAGTATTTTCAATTATCAATTTTTGATGAGCGGGGTAAGAGGAAGCCAGTGTCCACATGGACACCTTTTCTTTCCATATCATATGATTATTATGCATTTTCAGACTATTTCATAACCTTGGTCTTGCATGATTTAATCAGAAAAGGTGACATAATTCGGCTCGATAAGGAGCAGACTAGACATATGTAGAGTTTCACTCTCGCTTGTGACTGGTTCTTAGGAACAAATTTCATGATTCTTCTGATGCGGGGCTTCACTGGTTGACCTTTCCTTCTCCCAACTTGTGTCACAGATAGACTAGTCACACTGAAAATGTAATGATAGGTGTGTATCACTGATTTTACCTTATGTAGTAGCAAAAGTGTCAAGAAAAAGAGATTCTTCTCTTGTCTGAAGAATTTCAAGTCAGTAACTCTGATTAAAAAATAATCAAACCAGTTATTAGAGGATAAATTGGCTTATTTAGGGTTGGTGCTGGTAAATGATAAGTGGGAATACAAACCTTTCAATGACTTTCCAGAGCTGCATATGAAAGTTACACATGTTTCTTGATCTTACTAGGAGAAGTGACGTAACCCGCGGGCAGACAAGAATGAAAATTTTGTTGAATTGGTGCGTATTCCTACGCAAGATACTAGAGGGCCATGGAACAAGTTCTGATTTTCTATGGCAATGGCCCAAGATAATTTCCACATGGAGTGTACCATGTAAATTAAGTTGAAGAAGGATGAGGAGTGGGCTGCTGAAAAAAAGAAGCTTTCTAGAAGTATTGCTAGGAGACAGGGCAATTGGATGCCCCTTACGATAGTCTCAAGGATGACAAGGAATTTAAAATATGGTGGAATGAGGACAACCCTAGCTTGAGCTCTAGTATTAATAAGAGTGGAGATCCATGGGAAGAGTCTGAGGAGAAAGAAGAGGAAGTGGTGACATCGGCCTTCTCTGCGCCGAAGGAGAAAGGCCCCAGATAGCTCACCTATGTGGCCATGAATGTGCACTTTAATATATCAAGGGTCTCGTGTACACTCACTTGGTCTGGTAAGCTAGCTAGATTATCACTATAACAAACAACAATAGCTGTCGAAACTTATGATAGTCCGCCTGCAAAGAGACAGTGCACAAAGAGTATTCTTGGAGAGGGTTCGCAAGAAACGACCAGAAGAAAAGTGCTTGCAGCTAGCCAGGAGCCTAAAGTTGAGGAAGAGTCAATGAAAATTCTGGAGTAGCCATTGAACAGTCAACAAGTAATATTCGCTCCTTCTTCCCTTGCTTCTTATTCATTGGTATCTGTGCCTGCCTCACCAGCGATCCCTACCATGAGTACTGGTCCTCTGCCTTCCACTTTTAATCCAGCATATTCAGGAGGTTTTGCACAATTTTCGCAAACAACTCCACTCGTCCTTACTCCTCTGTGGAACCTTACACCCACTGCTGCGACTCAGACTATCCTTGCCTCACTTTCTAAAAACATACCCCTACGAGTGCCCCTTCTATTTCTATTATTATTGTAGATCCTCTTCCATCGCAATACGCTAACACCACCTTGACAACTCCACCATCCCAGCTTATGATTCATGCGGCTAATTCACCAATTCAGTCATTACAAATGACTAGCTCTTCTATTAGGCCTCAAACCAAAATTTGGAACATGCCCCACTTTTCCCCACAGACTGTCACTCTCTAGAAGAAACAAATGCCCACACCTATGAGGGTTACCTATCCCTATGCCCTGCCTTCTAGCAGTCCTTTCATAGGTGGACTAGTTTCATAGCCAACCGAATTTATGGCACAAATTGATTGCGGAAAGGAGGCATGCGCAAGTAGAATGTGAAAGCACATGGCAAACGATGAAAACACTTTTGCTGAGCCAAAAATAAAAACTCTTTATGATGAAGCCTGACAAGAATTGAACTTTGCCATGTACCTGAGGATAACTAATCCTCAGGGGAAAATGCACTCACAAGATTATGAGATATATGCGGTAGGTCTCGACATGAAGGTGGGCCAACCACAGGATAAGGTTGAAATCATGGAGGAAACGCAACAGGTAGTCACTTCTGACTTCCGTAAAATTGGTGACCAACTAAAGAAGAAGGATGAGCAGGTTTAAGTAGCAAAAGAAAGGGTTTTTTTTGGAGAAAAAAGAGAAATCCCTGGAGGTGAATGTTGCCCATATGATGGAAAGGGCACTAACTATGGAAGATGAGAGGAATAGACTATAGGGGTAACTTGTGAAGACTCAAGCTACTGACCCTGCCATGATAAAAGAGCTACAATCTAAGAATCAGAAGGTGGAATAGAATCTTCGACTAAAGAATGAAGAGCTGGAGTGACTTTGCTTTGAGTGTAGTCAAGTAATGGCGCAGAGGAATGAAGTGTTGGAGCACCAATTGGCCCAATATGAGCAGAAAATACAAGAAAAGAGGCTGAATTTAAGGGCCTAAAGGCTCAAATAGAAGAACTCCAAGAGACAAAGTCTTCTCTAGACACACACTTAGCAAATCACTCTCGAGCTAAGGAGAATTGGAAGAAAGAAATGAGCAGCTTTGCGGAACAGCTAGCGTCTGAGAAAAAAAAAGGGAAGAATTAGCTGAGGCCATTATTTCAAGAGATGCATAAATTGCTTCTCTTAAAATATCTCTCCTATCTCCCCATACACAGCCATACATCATTCCGTTAGTTAGGAAATTGTACATCTCACTGGGAAAAATTTAAAGCCTTTTTCCTAACACTGCAGCCTACCCTCCGATTCATCACCAAGGCATCAAAACTGAGCTAGAAGGCCCATGATATGATTGAGTAGTTCCCATGGTTTGTTTTGGAGAAGGTTCCTGAAACAAAATATCTACTCATCGAGCTATACTCGGTCTCTAATGAGAGCCTTTCCAAAGCGGGTATTGAAGATCGGGATACTGCTACTCAAACGAAAAATAAGTTCATCCATTGCCACTCCACCTTCTAGCACACTAAAGAAACCATGACTATTCTTAGTAAGAAATTGTAAAACATGCGGGGGAGTTTCTCCGAGTTGAGCAAGATGGTTTTTTCATCCCCATTCCTTGAAGATAGCTCTATTGCCACGACCGAGTAGATTGTGGAAAAGATAGAAGAGAAGAAAAATGATCCGGAGGCTTTTAGGGATTTCAGTCATCCTCCCACGGTGACTGACATTGAGGGACTGATTCATCCGCTTGCACAACTACTATTTCATTGTGAAGTAGGGGCCGGTTTACCCAATGTGCTGCCTCACAAGGAAACTATTGATCTAAGTGGAGCACAGGAGAATTTATGCAACATGGTGAAGCCATCTGGGGATGAATGGTCACCTCTATAGGTGGCTCTTTCCAATCTCTAACTCCATTGTCTAATGAAATGGCACTTTGGCCTATAAACCAGAGAAATTTTGGGTTCTTCGTTCCTTAGTCGAAATGCCCCTGATAGTCACCAAAATTTCTTAATAAATATTTAATTAGCTCCATTCGGGTGTATTTTTCCTCTATGTGTCAGCCCGCACATTGCAAAGTCAACTCAGCGTTTTATCTAAGTTCTACTCTGCTACACCACATTTCTACTCCTCACAACCCCAAGTCTCTGCATTCCTTCGCATTCTAGGAAACTCTGCTATGCTTCCACATGTTACGGCTATGGGATACTTTTGATCATGCTTTCTTACTATCTCATCAGGCTCTGCTCAGTTGTCACAAAGGCCTTTTTCCCAAAAGGTTTTGGTGGGCCCCACAGTCGCTATCTGTGGTGTACACTTGCTACGTGTCCACTATTCGCAAAAATATTTTCACATAGAGATGAAGTAGCAACCGTGGGTAGTGAAATGCTGCCATGCGTCTCTTTTGCACCTAGCTGGTGATAGTTCCCTCCATTTTTGATGAAGTGCTCGACCCATTCAACATGTGTAGCATTAAAAAAAGTCCTCAGCGATGAAAGAAAAGGGTTCATATGGGCAACGAAAGGCTACCACGTGCCTAGCCAGCGGATCTCATATTCAGGCAATGGACTAGATAAACTGAATGATGCTATTGGCCATTGTGTGTCATAATCATTTGTACAGGAGGGTGACACTTGTCTGATCGGGCCTTTCCAGGACCACCACCATCATTTGCAGAGGACGTACCTATGCCTAGAATGATCGGATGCTTAGTTCCATATTGATTCCGTTGCAATGACTTTGGGAATATTCTAATTCTGGCATCATTGCCAGGGGATTGCGAAATCTTTTCTGTTGCTACTCTCTGAGGTAGTGGGAAGTTTTCTTGCTATATATACTTTTCTCTGTTATGAGGAAAATGTCTAGAATTTGAAGGAAAATGTTGGTTTTAGTAAAAGACACTAGGCCTTTATTGTTGTTTTATTTTATTGCAAAACTCTCAGACTGTGCCAATTGTCCGACCTTTCTATTTTTTATGCTATTTGATCAAACTGTAAATTGTGCTTTTTATTGCTTGGACATTTCATTTAAGAACTTCTATATATGTTGAATGCAAGTTTTCTGACCTAGACCATGTCTAATGACTCTTCTTGGTAGTAGGAATGTATGCAATATTATTTCATGTCGATGAATGGATTGTCTATCTGTAATCTTATATTTTTGATGTTCTAGAACACTACAACACCATTCATGCCCTTAGATCTATGATTTATCATGCCTATCATTAAGTCTTAGTGCATCACCTTAGGTTAGACTTTCTTTTATTATATCTGTTTCCTTTTCCCTTTCAAACCCTCATTATAGAAGAAGCCGACTTCTCTAAAAAACCTGGAGGTCACTCAGTTTAGCACAAAAGGTCCCCCATAAACTGAGTTTCCCATAAGACACTATTCCTTCATCAAAATTTTGCATCAACAGGGACCAATCAGGAAGGAGAAAAAGAGAATAATCAGTATCTAGTTGCCTAGTTTTCATTGCTAGACATGTGACCCTAGCCAGCTAGGATGGGCGACCTTGAATGTTGTGCCACACAAAAATGCTATTGGAGGATCCAGGCTGACCTAGAAGAAGTATGAAATATTAAATGCAAGAAATGTTATTTTATTAAAAGAAACTTCTAGGCTGACCTATTTTTGGCTGACCTTTAATGTAACCCTAATTGGGCTGACCTAATGAGAGATTTCTATAAATTGGGAATTTTGCCTCATTTATAAGGGTTAGAAATTAGAGAAAGCTAAGTGATAGTTGCAAGAGCTAGAGTTAGGAGGTAGTATTTTCTAAGAGAAAGTGCTGTAATATAGAATACTGGAAATTTTGCAACATTGGGTGTTTCAATATAAGACATTGTTCCTTGGTGCTCTTTCTTGTGTTGTTTTATCTTGCATGGTTCTTTTTATTCTCTCTTTGAGATTGCTTTGAGATCATTATATATATTTTATCTTTAGAGTTAGATGTGATGCAGTGGTGTTTATGATTTGATATTTGAAGTTTTTGAGGTCCATACTTTTAGCAGCTTGCTAATTGTAAGTTGTTGTGTAAAGTTAGCCTAGGTTTTAAATTTGTGCGCTAAGTTCAATTGTGGGTATTTATTCATTTCAATTACAAAACAGGGTTGAATTGGGTGGATGCTTCATGATATGAAAATCTTTAATTCCTTGGAAGATTGCACTATTTATGTGAGATTGCAGATTAGATCTGGGTTTAAGCAGGAATTGGTTTTGAAGGATTGGTCCACTTTGGGTGTCTTGTCATTTACAATGTTGGTCTTAGGAATTGTTTAATATTAGAATCTCTCTAAACCCTTAGCTTTTGTTATTTCTTTTAAAATCTACATTAGATTTATAATTTCAAGTATCAACAAATTGCAATATCTGATAATTTTAAAGTTCCAACATTTGTTTTGTAAGGTCCCTTTGTGATTACCAAAATTTTCACATTACCTTTGAGTTGTTTCACTACATTTTCAAGACCTGACATTAGAGACCTTGGGGTTATCTCTTGAGGCTTTCTAATATAGATTTACCTTTCAAGAGATAAGATATTTGTATCTTTTCCGAGTTGTGCATAAAACACCATAAACAGGGACCTTTTTATACATACACACATATAGATCTACTATTTCTTTGAACATCTTAGGCTAACATTTCTAATTCCAATGATAAATTCAGATATCATGAAACTGAAAACTTTGACATAAAATTTCATATATCCTCACTAATTCCTTTGCTATCACTTAAGTTGATTTAGCATTAAGCGTTCAACAATTTCATGGAAAATAAAAGATTTTCAAAAAAACTATTTCCATTCACTTATATTTTTTGGAACATTTTCAAAAATATTAAACATCTATTTAAAAAACAAATGTAAAAATATTGAAAAATAAAAGTTTCTCCTGGTTATTCTCCATGGACGCCCCAAAGAATTAATCAAAATAGAGAAAACTGCTTTTTATTTCACCATATTGCTTCACAAGTACGTACAAAATGGTGCAAGATTTTAAAGAGAGAAGGTTTCATTTATGGACATCGAGTAGGTTCTATATGCACCCTTAAATGACACAACATATAGTCTTGTTCAACTGTACTTACAAAACCAGCTACAAAAGATACTTAGATAGCTAGCTATCCATAAAGCTTTAATATCAATTAATGTATATGTGCATACAAATTTTTACGTTGAAATGGTTTAGAAAATAGGAAAAAATCACAAAATTTTAAAGAAGTTTTTGCTCCTCCGACATCCACAAATTCTGAACTTAAAATAAAATTAAGCATTCTCTAGCCTTTTATACAACACAAGGCTTAGATAGATAAGACAAATACATGAGAGGAAATCTAAGGGACCAATCTCATCAAGGCACGTGGAATATTGTGACCAATAGGAGAATTGCAATTCAAGTCAATGGAAGTCAACTCCAATTACTTGTTGAAGCTCTTCAGGTTCTACTTTTGTTTGGAATCTTCACCAGGATGATACTTTGAATCATGATAATATCTAGGGGTTCCCATATATTCAAAATGATAAGGTGGAATTTTTTCCCCCTACACATCACTTGGCTCCAGTTTTGTCACTATTGGGAATGGGTTATCCTAAAAATTAGCATTTGTTCCCACCACGTGAAATACCGAGATCCTCAACATTTCGGTGGACTCAAAGCCATCTGCATTATCACTTCCCAGAGTGATTGAACCAGACTAAATTTTATTCCATCCATGACTCAAGTTTTCCTGACCATCCATACTCGAGCTTTGCATCACAATCGATATTTCCTGCAATCAAAAAATTCCAAATATTAAATCTCTTTTTTAAACAAATGTGTCACAACATATCATGTAAATAAAACCATTATTCAAATATTAGTACAAAATTCCATAAAAAAATTGCTTTCAAAAATCAAATCATAAACCCTTGCATATATATAACGGATCATCAGGATCATTATACAAATAAATCAATTTAACATTTCCTTTTTACATTACAATCTAGTACACGATACCCAATATTCATGTTTACCCACTTACTTTCCCTGACCTCGGTTAATACTAGAACTCCATCTCACCGAACTCCATCATACCAGACCAAAGTCTTTCACTTGAACTTCACATTACCCTTTTCCTTTTCTATGTTTTCGGTACCCAGTACCTGGTGCATGAAACACTTACCATATGAAGTACTTTCTTTATTAAATATTTCTCTTTCTTCTTCTTCTAGTGATCTTCCAATTTGTTAGCTCTTGCCATAGGAGTTATATTTTAACTTGGGTCCCCAAGTGTTTTCAGTATTGTGGTGTGTTGTGAGACCAAACAATAGGGGACACTCCATTGAACAATTCGAATCACACCATCATGATCCACAAGATACGAGAACGATCCACGAATGATCAAACTAGCTGTTAGTTTAGAAAATTATTCCAGTGTTGGTTTAAGAAATTTCCATCAAATTCAGAAGAGATAACTTGCTAGAAAAACATCCAATCTCACTCAAATATTGGAATAAGGAAAATGAACATGTCCATGATGAAAACAAAGATCCATAGGGTATGGTGATAAAATATGATGAATCCACCAACATGAACTGAACAAGAACAGAACAAGAACAAAAATTGAAAGAAAATATTTTTGGTTGATGCAAGATTGTCAAGAACCAAGGATGCTCTTGCATTAGACATCTAGGGTTATTTGAAAAGTGAGTCCCTCACTTTGCTGGGGCTAAAGGAAAACCAAAATGGTCTACCTCAGCTTGAGAAATCCAAGAAGAATCCTCCATTGGTCCACCTTTCCATTTCACAAGATATTCCTTGTACTATCTTCCACGAGTTTCCTCCCATCTCTGATATCCAAAATCTCTTCAATCTCATCTGATTTATGTTTAGGAAATTGATCCTCCAATTTTTCTTTACTGTCTTCACTAAATTCTGCTTCATTGTATTGATGTAGATCTACAATTTTTAATGTAGGTGATATACTTGATGGAACTTCAAATTTCTGCTCCTTGTGTTCCATTCCTACCCTGCCTTATGTTACTGGTCTTTCATGGTGTCAGAAATTTTCCTAGGATTGGGGGTTTTAGCTTTATTTTCATGTAAAACCCTTGTGTTTATTTTATGCATTGGTTGGGATCTTTTTTGCTGTTACCTTTTTGAAGGGTTTTAAAACGACTCATGTTTGATCGTTTCGTCTAGGCTTGGTCCCTTTGGTCATAATATTTTCTTTCTTCTACAAGATTTCATTTTCCTAAGTCTTGGTTGGCTTTGTGTTTCATCATTTAAAAAACAACTTATGTCATTGCTTACCATCTGCCTAATGATGTCCCCTTGTCCTTTTAATAAATGTTTTATTTTGCAGAGGGATAAAATCGCGCAACCGTTGATCAACTATCATTTGATCTCAACCACTCCCCACCATCCCTTGATGACCCCACCACATTTCTTTGGTTGATTGCGATATCACGGGAGGGCACCACATGTCCTATCTGGTGAGGCTAAAGGGGATAATTTTTGAGTGACCATCGATCAAATATTGTCAGATCTTAATGGTTTCCCACTATCGCATGATAAAAAATTGCAAGGTTTTTTATTGATTGCGATATCACAGGTGGGCACAAAGTGTCTCATCTACCGAGGGAATAAGGAAAGAACCTTTGTGAATTAATCTAGTCTTAATACATTAGACAATGGATTACTAAAGTGTTCTTAAGATGCACATGTTTTAAATCAACGGGTATGTTATAATCTTGACAAGAAAGTTGCTCGATGGTTAATGATAAGGCTAGCAACTGTGTTGAAGGAACAAGATCACCGATGCTCAAGATCTACGGTTTCCAGCCATCATGTGATCATAAGTTGCAAGGTCTTTACTGATTGTGATATTATGGGCGACAACCACATGGATTTCATTGGCAGTGTATGGTATGGTGGGCCCTTTATTGCCATGTTGGCAATTGCGTCAGCTTGTTTTGAAGGCAACCATTTGATGATTTGAACAAGCTAAAGGATCAACATCTAGAATTTAAATCTGCATAAAATATGGTTGAAGCTGTTCGTGCAGCATGCGAGTGAGCTTTAGTGGCAGATGAGACACTTGCTGGCATGATTTAAATGAAATAAAATCAATTCTCATGCTTTATTTGTATCACAAGGCATTCAAGTATTTTGTGAAGTAGTATTAGAGCTGAAAGTAAAGTTGTGAGTCTTTGCAGCCAGAATTTGAGATTTCTACAAGCACAAAGCCATGAGTCAATTTTTGTGTTTCCTAGTTATTCTACACATGAATTTGGGAAAAAGTTTGCTGTACTTATCATAGGGCTTGTTGATAAACATTAGGGATATAGTTTATTTAAATTGTGAGAAATTGTAGTGTGTTGTTCTGTAATTTCATATCCCTAGTTAGTCCTAGCTATTTGAAGTGTGAAGTTATAAAGAGGCCCTTGTTTGTCCATGATGACACCGCCAAATCAACATTCTGGCCAAATTGACTATTTAAGAAGAAACCTATACGATGATTTCCTTGATCAATTGCCCTTGTCAACGAATTATAGAAAGAAGGGATTGGTTCTGATGTGAGGGAAAATCCTGGGGGAAGGGTTAGTATATAATTGCTCCAATATAGTTGATGCTAGGGTTCCTCTCATAGGATTGCAAATGTTCAGATTGTGGTATGGACAGTGGAATTTTTCTCACCCCTTTTCAAATGGCTGGATGTATGATTTGGGGAAGCTGGTGGTGCCAAACGTGTTCCCTGATATAGACTTGCTTAGAGTAGTGGCCACAAGATATGACCCTATCACACGAGTAATCAGGGATAATGATGGAAGGGTTTTGTTAAGCATTAACATAGATGAATTTTAATAGGTTCTTGACTTGAGTGAACCAAATGAATATTTGGTTCCTATTAATCTTGAGGAAATGAAACAGGAATATGCAAAGTTGAAGTCTCTTTTCAAAGCTAAGTTGCTTCCACCTCATCTCAATAGGGTAGGAGGTTCGAGATTTCACATTAGCCCCAGTGACCAAGAACCTTTCAGATTAAACTATTTTGTAAATCATTTCTTGGCCGATTTTTATTCATTATGCCAGATCTTGGGTTTCAGTCCTGGTACAATGATGCCCATTGCATACATGTTCATGGGGGTGCAAATACAACACCCTAACTTCTCTATGACTTATGAATTTTCTCCTTTTTTGGCTGAAAAGATACATGAAGGGCTGTCAAAGTTGCAGAAAAATGATACCAACAAGCAATTATTTTGGTATTCTTTTTTGATGTATATCTTCTTGTGCAAGAATGCTGACTTTTTCTCTGAGAAAATGGAAGTGAGGCAATCGGTTGATGGAGAAAGATTGCTAGTACAGTTATGGACTATAGATTTATCTTGCAATAAGGAAAAGACTATTTATGTGCAATTTGATAATTGCTTTGCTTCGAGATTGAGGGCTAGACTGATGGTAAATGTACCCAGGATCCCTAAGGAATTGCATGATTTTCTCAAACCAAAGGGGAGGAAGCCAAAGCTGAAAGTCTGCCATAACTAGGGTGACATTATCCCATACCCAGTCAACACTATTTTAAGGGTATATGGTTTTCAAGGAACCCCTCATATACTATCATACAATGTGCCACCAAGAGTGGGGTTTGTAGAAGTTTTGGAAAATAGGTTGTATCCATGAGGACAACCTCACTAGGAGGGGTAAGGGAACATTTTTCCCAGATTATACAGTAGTGTTTGATTTTGCTTTTTCAAAAGGATGCTGGGTGCATTTTGGGAAATTCTTTAATGATTACCATTTAAGGTGTGGCCCAAAGCGGAAACATGATCTTGAGGGTTTCTTTTCCATTTTTAGACAAAGAATAAAGACTGGCAAGTTTGTGCATAAGTTCAACTTTCCTGAGGACCTGATTAGAAATGAGTTTGACCTAAATAAGTAGGAGTTGAACAAGGAGAAATGGATAGCTTATGATAAGATATTAGATATTGTGCAAAAAATGGATCTAAAGTATGATCCATTGTTGGAGTTTAGTCCATACCATAAGAAAATTTATTTTTTGATAGAGAACTTCAAAGAGATTATGGGAACCTTGAGGACCAAAAAGATAAATTTAGAATTGAGTCTGGGTGTACAAGAACAAGGTGCCAAACCATTTGAAACAATGCCAACATATCAGCCTATAGGAAAAAGACCCATTTGTGGGAGGAAAAAGGATGACAGTAGTGATGAGGAAGAAGTGGATAGAAAGGGGAAGCAAATAATGAAATTTCCTTCACAACCAGGTCCAAAATTCAAAGTGCTTGGGGCAATTAAAATCTTTGATTTAGAATCATCACCAGAAGATAGTCCCTCATCACCACCATCTGAGCCAATCCCTAAGAGGTAAAGAATTGATCAACCACAGGAGGATCTGATGGATGAAATTGTTGTTACTGAGCATGACATGCATGTTGGTATGCCTTCCCCTCCTAGGCCAGCTGAATTGGTTTTATCTGATTTGGATATGAAAGACAAATGTGTACAAGATGTAAGAATGGAGGCATGCAAGAAATTTCTAGATGACAATGCATTTGTAAGGACTCTTGTATTCTTGCAATTGTTATGGAGGGTGAAATTTGAAGAATATGAAGATAAATGTAAGAAAGGAAGAGAACTAAGACCTAACAGGTCAGACCAGGAGAATGATGAGGAAGTGAAAGTTGAATTAATGGAAGAATTCAAGAACATCACTCTTGAGGAAGGTAGAAAACTGATGAGTCAGGCTGGTGTAATGATTTTTCCTGAATGGGACATTGTAGATGCAGTGGCCTTTAATGATATTTTAAAGTCCAAGCATCCCTTGCAAGACTCTGAAGAAGAGGTCAAGGCAACACTATAAGACTCTGCTTTTAGTGAAGAGTATGAAACCTTGGGAATTTGGGCATTGGCCCCACAAGGGAGAAAGCCAGATGTTTCTAATATCAACCCAAATTTAAGAGGAGGGCTAATAATAAAGAGAGCTTCAGAGACCTCAACCACCGAGGACACTAATTTGACTGTGAATGTGGCTAAATTGGCCCAAAAGACTGCTAAAAGGGAGGAGGCCGAAAAGAGGAGCCTAATGGAGAAGTATAATCTTTTTATTGAGGAATACATCAAGATACAACAAAAGAATGTTGAGTTGTAGACTGAGGTGGAAAGGTTAAGGTATAAACAGATTGGGGAGACATCAAATGCTTCGGGGACCAGTATATTTCCTTCCACATCAGGGCCAGTGCCTATTGCTTCTCCAATTGTTTCCACACTAGGGTGTCCTAGTCAGAATCCTTCCTTCACCCCTTCTTTAGAGGAAATTGATGAAGAAATAGAATGCTCTGTGGATCCTACAAAGAAGCAGCTCATGCACAAAATTAAAGAATTACATGCATCTTTGAAGATAAGTGATGAAGGATCTCTTTCAAAGCAAAGGGAGATTGTTACTCCTATCTTGAGACATTTAAATTAGAGGGATGATAATAAATTTCCATCTGTACATTCTTTATTATTAGATGCAATAAAGAATATTGATAGGGATCAGGAGGTAGTGATACCATTGATTGAAAATTAGATCCCTAGGGCCAATGATTTAGATGTAATGTATAAGGCCTCAAAGTTTGATACAAGTAATAGGCCCCAATAATTAAGGCCTACTCAAGTATTAGTTAAATCACTGCAAGGTTTTTAGACCCTACTAGATGATTTGAGTAGGAAGATCAGGGAATTGGTGAAGAATTGTAATGATTTGGGTAACACATTGTTACCTGATATAATTGATGAGTAAGGGAAAATTAGGTCACTCTAGCAATGGTAGGATCAAGCAAGTGAGGTCATCAATGATCAAATTAAATTAATTTGTGACGACTCAAATTATGATTTGTTAGTGAGCTGTATGGATAAAATCATTAGTACCAGCTCATTTTTGGAATCTTTTGAAAGAGATGTAAATCAGTAAGTGGTAAAATACACACCTTGTAGTACCAAGGTGAATGAGGTGATTAGTTTTGCATGCCGACTAATGAAGAATATTGGAAATGGGTAACTAAATATTTAACTGAGGAAGAGTAAAAAGAATGAGCTGCTAATAGGTGGTAAATCAGTTGTTGCAGTTACAACGGTTTCTAGTCTTGCTTTGGTGGCAATCTTGGTGTGGGATTCTTATGGTTTTTGTTGCTGCATCAACTTTTCTCAGCGAGCATGATTAACAAGAATATTCTCTAGGGTGATTGTTGTTGTAACAATTTTGGAATGTCACCAGCTGCTCCAATTGGCTGGTGACATGTGTACTTTCTGGCCCGATGCTTGTTTTCTCCTTCATTTTAGATAAGAAGGATTTCAAGGCCAGAAGTATGGTTTAGCAAGTTAGATAATTTTGGGTTGAGTCTAGGTGAAGTTGCAGATCAAATTGTAAAGTTTGATGGTTTTTAGAGAAAAATGCAATTTAGGTTTTGAGTCATTCTATAACAGGGTTTGATTTCATGGGGATTTAATGTTGTATAACAATACTAGAAATTGAGTTGAAATGATAAATTTAAGCTCATGTCTCTCCATTGTACATGCATATCCAAACTTTGAATAAGATAACTAAGGGTTGTTTCATTCATCTCACTGTTGTGGTGTGTATGATTTTATTTTAGCTTTAATTCAAGGAATTAATTAAAATTCTTGAATTGGATTATAGGTAGATATGTTTTGTATAAGGAGTTGATAAGTAGTATTGAGTTAGAATACATATTGATGAGATTGCAATGCAATTTCATCAAGGATTTCATATGTTATGTGTTAAATCTATCATAATTAAACCCCTAGATGTTTATGAATTTGACTCCTACAATGGATATATGGCACTGATCTAAGTTGTAATTATCCATATAATTTAGTATTTGTTTGTCTTTTCCTAGAGCTTTCTACAAATTTCAAATTAATGACTATCTTATACTGTGGATTATGTTGTAGTTATCTCATGCTCCAGATAGTTGATATTATCGATGAACAACCAATTCTATTTGATATTATCCTATCGTGTTGAGCTATTAAGTGAGATTATCTATTGTTGTTAATATTGTTTATAATAATGGTGCAGAGGTTGTAAACACATTAAGGGATCACCCTCCTCGGTCTTGCAGAGCCCAAAGTGTAGGAGGCTTTTTAAAGTCCTCGTCAATTGGTCCAGGTCCTTCGAGCTACCCTTGATTGGAATTGGCAATTCCATAGGTAGATTAGAAGACCAACCTGGTTACACTATAAAACGGAACCAACAATACCTATGCCATTTGGTAACTCCAATTCATATGCATTTCTAGAATCAAATTTCTTCAAGATCTTACAGGGTCCAAACTTTCTCATCTTTAGCTTATTATATGTTCCAACTGGAAATATTTCCTTCTTCAAATACACCATCACTTCATCTCCAACTTCGAACTTCTTATGCCTCCTCTTTTCATCTGCTTTCTCTTTATACTTCCTATTCATATCTTCTAATTGCTCCTTCACTTTAGTATGCACTTTCTTCATACGTTCTGCAAATTCCTCTGATTCTACACTCCTTTTATCTTCCATACTAATGTCTCTCAACTTGGATACACCTCTAGGATGAACTCTAGTAACAATCTCAAAAGGTGTCTTTCTGGTACTCCTGTTCACTAAACTATTGTAAGAAAACTCTAATTGTGCAAGGAATAAATCCAAACTTCTAGTATTCTCTCCAACCAAACATCTCAGCAAATTCCCCAAATCCTGTTTACTACTTCTTTCTATCCATCAGTCTATGGGTGAAAAGTAGAATTGAACTTCAAATCTATCTTTAACTTATTCCAAAGTGTCCTCCAAAAGTAACAAAAAAAAATGTATCTTTGTTTGAAACAATACTCCTAGGTAATCCATGCAATCTGACCACTTCCTTGAAAAACAAGTCTGCTACATGTACTGCATCTACTATTTTCTTACAAGGTATGAATTGTTTCATCTTAAAAAATCTATCCACTACCACCAATATAGAATCATTATCTCTTTGTGTCTTCAGTAAACCAAGTATGAAATCCATGCTGATATCCTCCCAAGGTCTCTCTGGAATTGTCAAAGGTTTATATAA
The DNA here is from genome assembly GCA_007258455.2 of Sequoia sempervirens. Classification (NCBI taxonomy): domain Eukaryota; kingdom Viridiplantae; phylum Streptophyta; class Pinopsida; order Cupressales; family Cupressaceae; genus Sequoia; species Sequoia sempervirens. The sequence continues at coordinate 293,355,878 of VDFB02000003.1, read as the reverse complement.
TCCAACATTTTGACTACTCCCTTTTGCAACTTCAAAAAAATTGTAACTCTACACACATTTCCTAACATCCTTATGAATCTAGGGCCAAAAGTAATTCTCACTTACCAATGCTACTATCTTATCAATTCCAAAGTGTCCTGACAATCCTCCACAATGATTTTCTTTCACCAAGTTATCCCTCATTGAACTTTGAGGTATACACAACTGATTCCCTCTGAACAACATATCCTCCTGAATGAAATAATCCAACCACTAACTCCTATCCTCTTAAACTAGTTCTTTACAAGCTCTCCAAGGTTCTAAAAAATCTGGGTCTTCCTCATACAATTTCTTTAATTCATCAAAGCCTAATACCTCCACTCTCATCTCTGTTAGTAAATTCCTTCTGCTACTCAAAGCGTTAGCAACTCTATTTGAATTTCCACTCCTATTCTTCAAAACAAAAGTATAACTCTGCAAGAATTCCACCCATCTCATGTGTCTTTGATTCAACTTACCTTGACTGTTCCAATATTCCAAAGCCTAATGATCCATATACAACAAAAACTCCTTAGGCAACAAGTAATGTCTCCACTTCTTCAAGGCTTAAACTATGGCATAAAACTCTTGACCATACACTGAATATCTTCTCCAAGCATCATTCAGTTTTTCACTGAAATAAGCTATAGGTCTCCCTCTTAACTCAGTACTGCTCCAATTACATTTCTACTTGCATCATAGTCTACTTGAAATACCTTATTAAAATATAGTAAAGCCAACATAGGCTTCTTAGTCACCTTCTTCTTCAACAACTCAAAACTCTGATCTGCTCTAGATGTCCACCTAAAATCTTTCTTATCTCCTCTCATTGTTTCTATCATAGGTCTGCAAATAGAATTTAAATTCCTAATGAACTTCTAGTAGAAACTAGCTAATCCATGAAATGATATTACCTCTCCAATGCTTTCCAATGTAGGCCACTCAACAATTGCTCTTACCTTCTCACGATCCATCTTCAATCCATCCACAAATATAAAAAATTCTAGATATATCAATTCTTCCATCATGAAACTACACTTCTTAATGTTTACCAACAACTGCTCTTCCCTCAAACTCTACAAAAATCATCTTATGTGCAACGAATGTTCTTCTGTACTCTTACTGAAAATTAAGATGTCATCTAAATAAGCAATCAGAAACTTACCAAAAAATTTCTTCAATACCTCATTCATCAACCTCATGAAAGTACTCAGTGCATTTGTTAGTCCAAAAGCAATCACCAACCATTCATACAATCCTTCATTCATCTTGAATGTTGTTTTCCACTCATACCCTTCTCTGATCTTGATCTGATGATACCCACTCTTCAAGTCTATCATTGTAAAGTATCTAGCTCCACTCAAATAGTCCATAATGTCATCCATCGGGGGAAAAGGAGATCTATACTTCACCATGATCCTGTTTATGGCTCTAGATTTTGTACACATCCTCCATTCTCCATCCTTCTTAGGTGCTAGCCCAATAGGCATTGCACAAGGACTTAAACTTTCTCTAATCAAAATATCTCTTAAAATATTTTGCACTTGTCTATTCAACTCTTCATTCTCTGTAGGTGTATTTTGGTGTGCTACTTTATTAGGAAAACTAGCTCTAGGAATCAGATCCATACAATGACTAATACTTCTCACAATTGGCAATCCATTAGGTACATTATCTGAAATGATCTCCTCATAGTCTGTTAGCAACTCCTTTATCTCTTCCCGTTGTTCTTCTACATGCTTCAAGTATTTAGCCATCTTAGGAACTAAGGCATAGCATATGTTCTCATGTCCCAATCCATCTAGATATCTCCTTCCATCAACCCAAACAACTCTAGCACTTGTACAAACCTCAACTTTAGGAACATATTCCAATGACTAAAATTTCTACTTCATCCCATTAGAAACAATGGTATATGTGTTCTTCTTTCCATCATGAATAGCTTGTCTATCATACTACCAAGGTCTTCCCAACAAAACATGGCATACATCCATAGGCATGATATCACACAAAACTTCATCATGGTAATTTCCTATCTTCAATTTGACCAAAAATTGTTCACTTACCAGTATCTTGTGCTCATCTTGAATCCAAGCTGTTTGATAGGGTTCCAGGTGTTTCAATCTTTCCAACCTCAATTAGGTCACCATTTCTTTAGAAACTAGGTTCTCAAAGCTTCCACTATCAACAATTACTCTGTAACATTTTCAAGGTACCTTGCATCTGATTCAGAAGAAATTCTTTCTTTGCAATGGCTCCTTCTCCAACTCACTTTAACACAATACTCTTTTATTCACCAACACTTCTCCTTCTTTCAATTTATTAGATGATCCATCAATGTATTCCAAAACAAGGGTTGTTCTATTGTTTTCTTTCTTCCTGCTTGTCTCTCCTTGATTACATTCAAATGCTCTAAGTCCTTCTCCACCACACTTATAACTGGTTCCCTTGAATGTTCTTTTCTCATGTCCTTTATCATCTCTTCTATAACCTTCATTCTGGTAACCACTATATCCTCCTCTTCTATAAGAGTTTCCTTCATTTCTATGGTATGAATTCTCATTCTTACTAGACTTCCTTGTCTTTATTCTAATCTACAAAAGTTCCTTTTCCTCCTCCAATAAAAATTATTCCTCTATGAAATCTTCCACCTCTTGCTCTTTGTCTCTACTCATGTCTTTTATTCATCTTCTCCTCGGCCTTTAGGGCACACTGACATGCCTCTTCCACACTTTACAACTTAACCAAACTAATCTCATCCTGTATAGATGACCTCAAACCATTCACATATCTAGATACTTGTTCGATCTCATCCTCTGAATGTCTAGATATGATATTCAACTTGTAGAACTCCTTAGTATACTCTGTCACACTTGATTCCTTCTGCTTCAAATTTTGCAACTTTCAAAACAAATTGATCTAATAGTTTGCAAGCATAAAATTTGTCTTCAACTTATTCACCATCTGATCCCATGATCTTATCTTTTTCTTTCCTCTTCTTTTCCTATCTATCTACAAATGTTCCCACCAAAGGGATGCATGTCCTTTCAAGTTTGTACAAGAAAATTTCACCTTCTTATCTTCAGTGGTACCTTTAAAATCAAAATAATTTTCCATCTCTATTATCCAATCAAGAAATTCTTGTGAATCCAACTTACCATTATAATCCGATGGATTGAAATGGGGTTTGGTGTTTGCTCTAGTTAGGGCTCTTATGAACCTCTCTTCTCCCTGATCTAGGCTATGTTGATTTTCTCTTCCTCTTTCTTCCTGTACTTCTACCTCTTCATCACTCACATCATCAACTGGTCAACCTCTTCTCTGGACCATTTCATCTGCATGTAATTTGGCAACAATTCCTCTCAAAATCTCCAATAAAGTTGGGTCTGCATTTCCATGCACTCCATTTCCTCTAACATTTCTTCTTCCCACCGTCTTTACAAAAGTCCTCTATAGCTATAGGTCAGATCCATAGTCCACCACCCCACAACAAATCTTCGATAGGAATCTGCAAATTTTGATGACCTCTGACCAAATGTCACTCTGATACTAATCTAGTGCAGCCACGATAGGAGGGTCTTGAAAGAGAACAATCTGAACCATGCAACAAGAGTAACTGTTACTAATTTTTACTACAACTTAATTGGTAGAGCTGATTAATTTTTTATATCTTAAAGTGGAAGTTCAGTTATTCTCCATGTGCATTAAGTGTTGTTTGCACTACATTCATCAAGTGTCAGTTATGCATTGTTTGAGAGAATTGAGTTTTAGGTGTTGTTGTTCAATGCTTTACAAGTCAAATGGAGTACAAAATTGAATGTACAAATGATTAAGCATAACAAATGCTTTCATTTATTTCATGATGCTATTTGCATTACAATATTTCATTTGATTGCAAGAATACAAATGATGGTACAAATTTGCATTTTCAATGCATTTGTTTTTAGAATAGAAGGGAAAAGAGAAATTAAAAGAATCCACACAAGCCGTGGATGTAACTATCACAATGCATCATAAGGAGCATGATACACTATTGAAGATGCAGGAAAAGAAATCACATAAGCACGAACATAATCATCATTTCATGTGCTTATTGGTTGATGTAGGAATGGTGCACCATCCTTTGTCCTCGAGTTCCGATCGACCTGTAAGAGAAGAAAAGGGGTTGTTAGAGCTTTGACTATGAACATCCCTATATGAACCACCAACAATAATTTAAAATTCTGCTCATGATACATTGAAATAGTTGAGAAAATGAGAGATGGACAATAGCAAAGAAGGAAACATCATAATAATTTGCTGTTAATCTAACACTATTTGTTTCCATCTGTAGGTATAGAAAAATTCATGTAGCTGATCATTTTATAAAGACAAAAGCATGTGGAGTAAAATGGGCTCCCACAAGGGTAGAGCTCGACATGCTACCCCTTAAACTTACAAGTGGGCCGAATAAGGAAATATATTTATCATGCTCATCTGAGCCATTCATAAAGGAGTAAAATAGAATTTAGGCATTAGAACATTGAGGACATTGTTCACTAATAACTATCAAGTTTGAGAAGCAATGAAATGAAAATTACTAGTGAACAATGAGTTGGATTCACATACATAATCAACTGAGTGATAGTGAACACACATACATAATTCCTTATTAATGAAGCTTCAATAAATGAGGAAAGCCCATAGAGAGAATTTATTTCATAAGAATGTTATGGAGCTGAGAATGCATGCTTCTAAAGCATTCAAGTATATGAAAATGAGTGGAAATAAGCATAAAAGTTATCATACAAGCAGAGTTACTCATAGTGGAAAACGAGGAGTTTCTAAGTGTTTCATACAACATGAAGGAAAATTCAGAAGTGAATGGATTTCTTCCAAGTTATAGAATACCCACATGGGGTTTTGATTTAAAATACAAATTTCTCATCATTTCAGCTTACCCATGTGAGGGTTATTGTCATAAATACAAAAATTCATGTAATGATATTATGGGTCGAGCCCAGTATATGGAGATACAAAAGAAAATTGCAGGAAAATGTAATGAGAGTCCTTCAAAGCATTTTTTTTACTTTGAAAAATGTAGAATACAATTGAATACCTTGTTTGAGCATGAGTAGCCATGGCCTAGAGGAGGAGTTTGAGTCATAAATTTCACTAAAAATAGAAAACCTTTTGGAGTTTGGCCAAAACTTCAATATCTGGAGCAAACAATGATTATAATGCAAGTAATTCTTTGTAAAAATTCATTATCAAGAGCACACATGGTGCGACCTACACAATGGGTCTGCATTTGTTTTAGTAGAAAGCAGTCTTTCTTTTGCAAAGATAAGCTTTAAGAGCTTTTGTTTTGACAAGAAAAGTGAAAGAGGAGATAAACTCACCATGGTACACTTGTAGGAGGCCAAGCAATGGTGGCCAAGAGCTTCTAATGCATGGATTGAGCTCACACAAGGTGGCCAGGAAGAATGGAAGCACAAAAAATGAAGAGAAATCAGAGATAAAACATGTATAAGCTATGGCCTTAATGGCTATTTTTTCTTTTCAAATGAAATGGGAGGAGCTATAATATTGACAATAATCGACTTACCATGAAGGTGCAGATGAAAATCGATGCCAAGCATGATGGAGTCGACCAAGCTTAGTGTAGAATCATGGAGTTTCAAGCTAAAACCCCTTAGTCTATGGTGGCAACTTTTTCTTCTCATCAAATCATTCTTCCCAAAGTCACAAGTGCAAATGAAATGAATTTAGGGTTTGTATTTTGAGTTTTGTTCTATCCTTAATGCCCTAATTCAACTTATGGAGATTATTGCATAACTTTTGAAATATTAAATTTGATGTGGCTGAAGATATTTCCACTAGGTCGACCTCTTTTCATTTCATTTAATATTTTTTTGTCTAAGTGTTTTAGGGTTAGGAATTTAGATATATTTCAAGTATGCCTTGCCTTAGTGAAATAAAATTCATATAAAGAATTAGGTTTTTATTTTCATTGATTTTCTAGAAATAACTCAATATTTAGTGATAAGGATTGTCTCTCATATTTTTATGATTTTTTATAAGAAAAATCAAATTGTAATGGAGATTGAAGTTGTATTTTTGCAAAGATTTCCAAAATATTTATTGCCAAAATAAATCAAATTGGAGAAAAGAATAAAATTGCATGTTTTGTAAAGTAGAAGTTAAATAAATATCCTATGAATTATTTTTTCTTCTTGCTATTTTTAGTAGTTTGTAAGGAAAAAGAGAGTTTGAATTTTCTTGGTCTGATTTGAGTTGCATGGAGAGGAGA
>VDFB02000003.1:293295001-293349468 GCA_007258455.2 Sequoia sempervirens | reverse complement strand
TACTCCAGAATTTTCATTGACTCTTCCTCAACTTTAGGCTCCTGGCTAGCTGCAAGCACTTTTCTTCTGGTCGTTTCTTGCGAACCCTCTCCAAGAATACTCTTTGTGCACTGTCTCTTTGCAGGTGGACTATCATAAGTTTCGAAAGCTATTGTTGTTTGTTATAGTGATAATCTAGTTAGCTTACCAGACCAAGTGAGTGTACATGACACCCTTGATATATTAAAGTGCACATTCATAGCCACATAGGTGAGCTGTCTGGGGCCTTTCTCCTTCGGTGCAGAGAAGGCCGATGTCACCACTTCCTCTTCTTGCTCCTCAGACTCTTCCCATGGATCTCCACTCTTATTAATACTAGAGCTCAAGCTAGGGTTGTCCTCATTCCACCATATTTTAAATTCCTTGTCATCCTTGAGACTATCGTAAGGGGCATCCAATTGCCCTGTCTCCTAGCAATACTTCTAGAAAGCTTCTTTTTTTCAGCAGCCCACTCCTCATCCTTCTTCAACTTAATTTACATGGTACACTCCATGTGGAAATTATCTTGGGCCATTGCCGTAGAAAATCAGAACGTGTTCCATGGCCCTCTAGTATCTTGCGTAGGAATACGCACCAATTCAACAAAATTTTCATTCTTGTCTACCCGCGGGTTACGTCACTTCTCCCAGTAAGATCAAGAAACATGTGTAACTTTCATATGCGGCTCTAGAAAGTCATTGAAAGGTTTGTATTCCCACTTATCATTTACCAGCACCAACCCTAAATAAGCCAATTTATCCTCTAATAACTAGTTTGATTGTTTTTTAATCAGAGTTAATGACTTGAAATTCTTCAGACAAGAGAAGAATCTCTTTTTCTTGACACTTTTGCTACTACATAAGGTAAAATCAGTGATACACACCTATCATTACATTTTCAGTGTGAGTAGTCTATCTGTGACACAAGTTGGGAGAAGGAAAGGTCGACCAGTGAAGCCCCACATCAGAAGAATCATGAAATTCGTTCCTAAGAACCAGTCACAAGCGAGAGTGAAACTCTGCATATGTCTAGTCTGCTCCTTATCGAGCCGAATTATGTCACCTTTTCTGATTAAATCATGCAAGACCAAGGTTATGAAATAGTCTGAAAATGCATAATAATCATATGATATGGAAAGAAAAGGTGTCCACGTGGACACTGGCTTCCTCTTACCCCGCTCATCAAAAATTGATAATTGAAAATACTAGGCGAAGAAATCAAGGTTTTGATGCAAAAACATGTGAACCAAGAAAGAAAGAAACCCAAACTTTCCCTCTACCAGGTAATTCTTAAATTTTCATATCATTTCATCTACCATGAACTCAACAAAATCATACCAAAAGGTATCATGTTGCTTGCGGAATTGGAATGCCGGTCCTAGTTGAAAAGTTTCCACCATCTCATCGGAGTCTCAGTCGCGCACAAAATTTAGCATGGACATGGAATCCTAGAAATATTTGTGTAATGCTCTGCGCGACAACTAAATGCTTGGCAGTTTAGCGGCTGGGATGCCTTTCCTACCAGTCTCCTCCAACAAGAACTCTGAGTTCCTTTTCATCGCCCTCCATGTGTTCTCTCTTTTGTCTAGGTAAAAGGACTCAATTTTCTCTCTTCTTTTACTTGGTTCTGGGATGCATAGCATATGCTAGATGGCCTATGGGCTGATGTGAACCCTTAAGTTTTGACCTTCGATGTAGTGGGTATTAGGGTTATAACGCTAGATGGCAATGTCAACTATTTCTGGGCAGTAGTGCACCAACAGGACCATGTATTGTGGAAGACCACTGTACCAAATTTTTGTTGTTATAGGTTTGTTCACGTTTGGTGTTGTCAACCTTGCACAAGCTACTTCTCTTAAGGACTTAGGGTTTTTTGTAAGTCGTGGATCATAGATATTATCCCATTTCTCCCCAACCCTTTTCTTGTTTCTGCAATCCTTGTGCCTTTTCAGCTCTATTGCATAGGCCCTCTTTGGCTTGCTTGGTATACCAAGCGTAGCATACACCACATCCTCATAGACATATACACCCTCTTATGACCGTATAGCTGTAAACAACTCCTGGCTAATTTCCTCTTGCATTTGTTGAGATGAACCCTCCGACATTTTCTCTTTTTATGAAGACCTCTGTGAGTTCTGAACTCTGCAATTTTCCTCGACTCTAGATACGCTAAAAAAACAACTCTACATCTCTAGCTTTGGAATTTGTGAAAAGACTTTGAATTATTAAGCCTTTTCATGCAATATTTGTTTATCTTTCCTCAAGGTGTAGAAGAAAGCATTTTTTTTGCATTTAATTTGGCATGTACCGTTAATTTTGCAATTCGTGCAAAATAAACTACTTGCCATTTTGAGGTGGCGGGAGCTTATTATTGCATTTGGAAATTGTGTGATATGTTGTGATTCCCATGGAACTTGAGCTGGAAATTTTCTTTCTAACCTTGCATTAGTATGCACTGGTAATTAATATCCTGGCCGGAATGATTACACCAAAGCAAATGATCACAACCTAAAAAAATATGAATATTGTCTTGGACTTTGGCAAATGCCTGTGAGATGACACAATAGCCTATAGCCATGCAACTTACTGTTGATGAGTGCCACCTTTTTAAAGCTAATTAATTAGCTCCTATTAATCTAGCATGCATTGAGTCATACCTCCATAGATGCAACTGGCCCAGAAATGTGAGCAAATATAGGCATGCCTTTTAAGTTGGCATCTAGCCATCATCATGTTTTTTCAAAATGGATTAGCATACGTCTTGTCATTTTTTCTATAAATAGGTGAGTAAGCAGTGAAGAAATCATACTAAGTATTTAAGCAAGTTTTCTCATAGGTTAGATGATAGGTAAATTTCAGTATTGGCTAAAAAGCATAGGCATGGTGTCAGAATTATGGATACTCCTATTCGTCTAACCTCATATAAGTTGCAGACAAAATTTTTAGGGGAGATTTATACTAGGCAGCTAAAAATAATAACCAAGAATAAGCATTCCTTGGTCTTGGTAGCCATAAAGTGGGTTATGGGTAAAGACTGCATATAATATGAGGACAAGTATCGGGTGAATACTGATATATGTTCCCCCTCTGTAGCGTCTATGTTAGATAGTAACATCTGGTGTAGGAGCACCTATTTGATAACATGCCTCCATGAGGCCATATTGATTCATTTTTTCCATTTTGATGTTTTGATATTGTAATAAGGCCCAAGAGGCCACCTTTGTGGTGTTATAGGTCTTAGGATGTTGTTCATTTCTCATATATTGTAAAAATTGTCAAAAGTGCAAAATTAGGTAGATGAAATGTCATTAAGGTGTTTTTTCAACAAACTAATCAAAAGGTGGTTGAAAGTAGTTGGTTTTGGTTGAAAATTTATAAATAAACCCTCCAAAACTCGAATTGGGGGTTGGAGACATCATTTTTGAAGTTTGATGAATGGCAACCTCAAGTTTTGTGTGCATTTTCTTATTTTTACATTGTTACCAGGCTAAAGTTGTGTTTTGTACGGACTTTTATGGGATCAAATAATAGATTATCATATATGGATGGAAATATCTCTATATCTAGTTTCCAATTATCTTTTTCTCAATGAATTTTATTGATTTTTGTGGCAGATATGACTATTTTGGTGAAACTGCCTATTCTAACAATATTGTGCATATTTTACAGTCTAAAAAAAGTGTGAAGGTATGGAATTTAAATTCTATATTTTGGATCTGAAACCAATTTTATTTTGTTTCCATGTGAATCTAATTTCATTTGATTCAATTCTCATCAAATTTCATTAAGATTTGAATAAGTTATGAACATTTTTGTGAGGGCAGGTCTGAACCCTACCTAGGGTTTGCAGTTTTGGGAAAAATACAATAACTTTCATTTCCGCCGTTGGATCTTCATAAGAGTTGGAAGATAATTCTATAACTATGTTTTCATAAATCTCACTGGAGTGATTGGCTTAATTATTTGTTTTGTAGAAGTTATTAATGACTGTTTATTGCACTAAATTGTGGGCTGCCATAGTTATGTTTCCAATGTGATATAAAATGCCTAATAGCATGTGTTATAAAAAGATTGTTTTGGATTATTATTGAAGGTTTGTGAGATGTGTTGTTGAATCCTCCTATCTCTACATCAACATCCCCAAGCCTCTAATCCTGAAGCTGGTCAAAGATATTTTTCCCAAAAAGTACCTGAATGGCCTTGGTGAAGTTGTTGCTCACGCCGCATATGGAGTAAGTCTACCGTCAGCCAGCGACCTCCATCGCTTTATCGAGGAAGAAGTTGTAGTCATTTGGCTATCATTTCTTAGTGGATTCTTCCTTTAGACATGTGATGAGCATCAGCAGAGGGTTACCTAGGCCTTGCACTTCCTGTTCCACAGTTACAACATGATATCGTTCTACGACGTAGATTAGTATACTGACTTCAAGAACCTGGTATTTTCCCCACCAATGGTGGTTGTGCCGAATGATGCTGCTTCTATTGCTGAAGAACCTACTAATGAGGAAGAGGTAGACACTTCCATTGATGCATCAATTGTTGCCTCTCATTCCCTTGGATGAAAAATCCCTCTCTGCTCCAAAAAAAATTACCTCCTCGTTTTCTTTATTTCTTGTTGTTGCCTATACCACTTGCCCTATAGTGTGTATATAAGTTTGAAAAAGGGTATCATTCCATTTTTGTAAAATAATAGCTTGAATACTTGTATATTTTTTGGATTATAACCTCCCCAACCATTTTGAAATGTAAAAAATCAAAGAATATAGATAAATAGATATATATCTTTTTTTAAAGAAAATCCATGCTCTTTCTTTCATTCTGCATTTCAGTTTTATGGGCTATAAAACTTTCATTCTGTATTTTAGTTTTATGGGCTCTTTTATAGCATATGTGTTTATTTCTTTACACATAGGTATGTTTTATGTAAAGAAACCCTACTATTCCACCCTCCATAATAATGAGTTAATTCCGTAGAGACAAACCAATTTCGAAAAAGACCAGCCAAAGAAAGGGAAATAAAATAAAGCATTATTCACATATGTACAAAAATAGAACTCAGCACCTAATGGAACAGCTTAAGATGAATCCCATTAACTGGGATTCCTAATGGTTCCTCTTCCATACTTTCTAACTTAAAAGCATTATGCTCCTTGCACCGAATGATTTTAAAGGGGCCCTCCCATAGGCTATCAAATTTACCATGCTAACCTAGCTTAGCAGCCCTTTTATCATACTTCAGTACTAAGTCTCTACACTTTAGGCCTTGGTCAGAAGCCTTCTTATCAAACCATCACTTGACCACTTGTTGATGGTTTGTCATGGCTATTAGGGAATTCTCCCTTTTTTCTTGCACTTCTAATAGTTTAGCAAGTCAAACTTCCATGGTGCCATTTTGTTTTATCTCAAGGGATTTCAACAATTGGAGTGTCAAAATCTCCATAGATATAGGTAACAGTGCCTCTTTCCTGTATACCAACTCATAAGGTGAAGTCTTAAATACTTGCTTAGGAGTTATCTTGTTTTCCTGGAGCACTGCTCAAATATTTTTATGCCATTCCCTCTGGTGTTCCGAACCAATCATTTTAAGGAGCTAGACTAGGCTCTTGTTTGTTGACTCTGCTAGGCCATTTCCCTGTGGGTAATAATTTGATGATGTCTTGAAGAATATGCCATTAGTTAATGCAAAGTGACATACCTTTGTGCCTAGGAAAGCTCTGGCATTATCAAAAATGATAGTCTTTGGAGGACTGAACCTTGTCACCAGCTCTTCAAGGAAATCTACAATCTTTGTTTATGTTGCGCTTTTCAGCGGAATGGCCTCCATCCATCTAGTGAAGTAATTTGTGGTGGTCAGAATCCACTTGTGTCTGGCACTAGAAGTTGGGTTAATCATCTTGATAAAGTCCAAGCTCCATTGCGCAAACGGTTTGTCTACCAGTATGGGTTTGAGAGGCATTGCGGATTTCTTCCTTCTATCAGTAAAGAACTGGCATTTTTTGCAATATTTTATCAAAGAGTGGGAGTCATTAAACAATGTAGGCCAGTAGTAACTGGCGTGCATGATTTTAATGGTGGTGGTCTTAGCAGAGTAATGTCCACTCACAACACTATTATGGAACGTGTTGAGGATCCTCTCTGCTTGCTCTAAAGTAATGCATTGCAAGAGAACACCATTGAAATTCCTTTTGAAAAGGACTCCCTCTACTAGTGTCTATCTGTAATTTTGTAGCCGATAATATTTCTTTTTTTTGGATGAGAGACCTGGCGGATACTTTTCAATTTGCATGAACCTCATTCTATCAGTCAGCTAGCAACCCTCTGATTCTAGTTCATTTATCAAGACGAGCTCTGGTTGCTCCTCTGTGGTAGGTATCTCCTCATTTTGTGCCATATATTCACACAGTCCTCTTCCTCTAATAGTTTTAGTAGGTTTGACCTCAATGTCATATTTCAGGATCTTGGTTATCTAATTAGCTCTTTTTTCTATGATTTCCCCTTCCATGATATATTCGCACACACTGGAATGTGTGACATACACAAGCACCGTGTTGCAGGAAATTAGATGGAAGAAATTTTAAAGTCCCTTCACTATTGCAAAGGCCCACCTTTCGACAAAATTATAATTTTCCTCATATTCCTTTAGGGTCTGAGAGTAGAACGCTACTGGATGTTCCCCCTTTTCTTCATCATATTTTTGGGTTAGGACAATAGCGATACTGGACTTGCTACTAAATGCATACATTATAAAATCCTTAGATTGATCTAGATTAACCAGTACCAAAGCTATGGAAATAGCTTCCTTGACTTTTTCAAAGGCTTCCCGAGCTTTGGACATCCAATTGAATGTCTGATCTTTCTTCAGCATTAGGGTGATCAGTTTAATTATTCCCACAAAGTCAGAAATAAACTTGCTAACAAAATTTACTTTGCCCAGGAAAGACTGAACACCTTTCTTATTCACTGGAAGGCGAAGTTCCTTGATAGCTTTCACCTGTTCGGGGTCAATTGAACCCCTTCCTTAGATACAACATGTCCTAACAGCTTGCCTTTTTGTACTCCAAATACGCACTTCTTTAGATTTAGGGAAACTCTGAACTCCTGGCACTTTTGAAAAACTAATTCTAAGTGATCAAAAAGATCATCCTTAGATTTAGAAAACATAGTAAGATCATCCAAATAAATTAGAATAAACTTATTGATTAGTTTGCTAAATGCAATGTCCATCACCCGCTGGAATGTTGCCCCTGCATTGGATAAACCAAAAGAAATTTTAGCATATGCAAATTTTCCCCACTTTGTGGTGAACGTAGTATTGTGTTGATCCTCTTCCTTAACTCAGATCTGATTGTAGCTAGAGAAACTATCTAGTAGAGAAAACATATCAAATCTTGCAACCGTTTGTAGTATTGACTCCATAGAAGGCAGCGGATAGTGGTCCTTTAGAGATGCTCTATTTAGGTCTTGAAAGTCCACACACAAATAGATATCTCCATTCTTCTTTCAAATCAAGACCAGATTAGATACCCAGGTACTATGCTTGATTTGGAAGACAATGCGTGACTCAATGAGCTTAGTTAGCTCTTGTGCCATTAGCACTTCAATTTTAGGGTTGACTGGCCTCTATTTTTGTTGGACTAGATTTGCACCTTTTGTTAGCTCAATAGTGTGTCGAATGATATCAGGATCATATCCCTCTAGATCATCATAGGACTAGGCCACTACTCCATATTTTTCACAGAAACTGATGAGTCTTTCTTTATCATGGTGCAGGACATTTTTCCCAACTCCAAGATTCTTTCCATCTACGAACCGAAGGTTCACATAATCACTTGTGTTTGCTACAAAATTTTGTTTATCATTTCTTGCGTCATCACAATTGAAAAAAATTTCAAGAGTAACCAATCCTTTCGAAAGCTTGTTAGATTTGATCTACATAATTTTTCCTTCATAAGCTTTGACAATCTTTGGTTGAAGTTGATCGGTAGATTCTCCTGACTGCTAGATGAATGAGGTGATGTGTTCATCACTTTCAAAAACTTTCCAACTCTAATCATTGTCAGGAATCGCCGGTTAGACCAGTACTTGTGCTGAATGTTTGTTATGTATAAGGTAAGAGGCAGGACCAAACTAGGCACCAATCACAGCCATGAGATATGCATCTCTATTTTGTCCTCGGGGAATAGTCTGGATGTTGAAAGCTTCAAAACCCTCAACCAGGTCCCAGAATCAGTGTTGATAGGATCTCATGCAGACATTCTTTTCTACAAAAATCCCTTAGACTTGGTTGGCTGGTTGAATACTAGTTCGGAATCTCTGAACACCATTAATTGCTTAATGCCCATTCATTCCACAAGGCTTAAACCTTGAACTAATCCTTCATATTTAGCCTCATTGTTTGAACAGGAAAAATGAAAATAGAAAGACCTTAACAATTTTTCATTTTGTGGGGCTATTCGATATATCCCTGCTCCACTACCCACTTTTCTTCTTGCTCCATCAAAGTATAGTGTCCATAGCTTGCTTGCTTGGCTACCCTCAGACTCCTTGGTGACCTTCGGAAGCACTTGGTCTTCATCATAAATTATATAGGTGCCCAATCCTATAGCATGATAATTTCTGAAAGGATTATTTTCCATGTGCTCACTCAAAAAGCATCTTCTTTGTCATTTCGGTCTCTGCTCACCTTTTCTTCCTCCAGTAATTCAATGCCATACATTTCTTGCTTGGTGATAGAGGTATGCGCGACTTCAAAATTGATCAAGGTTTCATTTGCCACATATTCAGAATGTAAAGCCTTCAATTCTATTTTCATTTTTACACTGTGTTTGGTCCTAAGTATCATATGTGACCAATCTAAGGATAGGTATCCACCCACCTTTGAAGTAAATTCTTGGGATGGACAAAGACCAAACATAGGAGGAACATCTATGATCACGATGTCTTGCAGCACTGTGATACTAGGGCAAGCAAATAGAGTTAAAGGAAGCACTTTGATGACAGCTACGGTTTCAACTTTATTCCCATCAAGTTGTATCACCCCCCTCTTCATAGGTTCATAGATAAGTCCTAAAGCTTTGGCTATTTGTTTAGGCATAACCGTGGTACGAGCGCCAGAATCAATCATAGCATTGTGAAATAACTTCTTTCCTATAATAAGAGTCAAGAAGAAGGGTTGAGGTTTTAACTTATTCCTAACCTTGGTAGGGTATTCCTTTGTATTGTTTGTAAGGACTTTAGCTAGCAGTATTTGATTAACAACCTTTGCATTGGCAAATAGCTCTGTTGGTGTCGGGTTGACCTCTTCTTGAAGCACCTTCTGTAATAGCATTTTTTCTCTAGGATAGCCAGAATGTCCCATAGAGACACATTAGCAGATGATTTCTTCAATTGTTCTACCACATTAAAAGGTGACAAACCCAGAGGTTTCTACTCCTTGGTTCTTGCTGTAATAATTTCCCTCCGTGGTTGAGATGGTGATAGGAAGGTTGAAGTGCCAGGAACCTAATCAGAAGCACTTTTGAGTTGTGGGCTGACTAGATGTGAAACAATTGACTCTCTGGTGAATCTCCTCTTTGAGCATGTGTTATAATCATATTGCACTTGCGGTGTTTTGGGTATGAACGTGTCATTAGCAAACACCGTTTCTTCTCCCTCCATCCAAGAGAAAAGAGTGTGATTAGGAGCAATATTGGATTCTTGTTCTAAAGACATTCCTTGCATTTGAGCGGTAAGAACCACACTCTCCATTTGTGGTGAGGCATATATATAACCCTCGTAATCTGTTGTCATGCATTGGCTACGTTGCTCTGCCACCTTTTGTTGTAAGTTTTCACGCGAATAGTTTTAGGGCATATGCGCATCACTGCAAGGGAAGTACCACAGATTGATATCATCAATAAGGTTGTTCTTCCCTATGGTTAATTCCCTACTTGAGCTTGGTGATATGCTCATCAGCGGAGTAGGCACCGGCACCATTTGGTTTGCGGTTGGAGCTGGTGGATTAGTGTGAGGCGTGCCCTAGTACTGATTCTATTGATATGAGGACTGCATGCCTTGATAGTTTTGATATGCAGGCTTCAGAGGTGTTGATTGGTTCCACTTAAGAGTGGTTATATCATTTTCCATTGTTCACAACATCTCTTTGAGGTCGCTCATTTCATCCTTGGAAGAACCTAACGTAGAGGCTACATTTTTTGGGGCTGTCATATATGTGTATATTGACTGAGCAGTTGCGGGCGCGCTAGTTGATGCAACTTCTTGTGTGGGAATCAATATTTCAAGAAATATCATAGGTTGAGGGGGAAACTTTCCACAATCTATCAAATGATTCTCAGCCTTGATGGTGACACCATAAGCATCTGGTAGAGTAGCTCCTCCTAAAGACTTGATCATCACAGAAATGTCAGAATTGATGGACTTTAGATAAAATATGAATGCCAACTCTGGAGTTGGATGTATAGTAATAAGAATTCTCTGCCAATTTGTGTGAAATTGGGCATTAAAGTCCATTAGAGCCTCCTGGGGGGCTTGTTTTATGACAGATAGTTGATAATATAGTGAAGAACGATCTCCGTCATTTGAGAAACTCTCATAGAATGGATCTATGAGCTCGTCCTAGGTGTGAATAGTATTAGGTGACAGTGTTCGGTACCAATCCAGCACCTTGCTTTTGAAAGACGCGGTGAGAAGCCTCAGAGCTAAATTTTGCGCTATAATCTCATTTACCAGACATACATCCACCACATCCTGCAAATGTTATGCTGGTTTTCTTGAGCCATCTCCAGTAAACTTGGGTATAGCTTTCATGGCGGAAACCGAGATACCGCCCCAAATAGCGGGTACTACTAGGGCTGCCAGGGGACTTCTGGCATCCCATGCCACGTAATTTTTGTTGGTGGCCGACAACATGGTGAGAGGAATGGGTGGTAGGAATGGAATGGTTAACAACTAATTTATGACTCGCACTGTTCCTATTGGGGGTGCTATTAGACTGGGGTTGCCCACGATTTGGGATCTAGTTACTGGCCGATGGCTCATACACCCTTCTAAAATGAAATTTCATTTAAGCTCAGTCCCACTGGGCATGCCAGAAAAAGAAACAAATAGTCAGCTCAGCTTTTTATCTAGGTTTTTCTCTTCTGTGCCACGTGTCTACTCCTTGCAACCCTGAGTCTCTGCATTCCTTCACATTCTAGGAAACTCCACTATGCTTCAACATGTTGTGGTTGCAAGATACTTTTGATTGTGATTTCTTACTGTCTCATCGGGCTTTGCTCGAGTGCCACAAAGCCCTTTTTCCAAAAATGTTGTGGTGGGCCCCATAGTTGCTATCTGTGGTGTACACTTGCTATGTGTCCACTATTCGCAAATCTTTCCGCTTAGAGATGAAGTAGCAAATGTAGGCAACGAAACATTGCCATATGTCTCTTTTGCACCTGGCTGGTGATCATTCCCTCCATTGTTGATGAAGTGCTCAGCCCATTTGACACATTTAGTGTTAATGCAAGTCCTCAGTAATGAAAGAAAAGGGTTCATATGAGAAGCGAAAGGCTACCACGTGCCTAGCCAATGGATCTCATATTTGGAAAATGGACTAGATGAACTAAATGATGCTATTGGCAACTGCGTGTCATAATCATTCGCACAAGAGGGTGACACTTGTCTAATCGAGCCTTGTCGGGACCACCACCATCATTTGCAGAGGACGTGCCTATGCCTGGAATGACCAGATGCTTGGTTCTAGATCAATTCTATTGCAATGTCTTTGAGAATATTCTAATTCTTGCATCATTGCCAGGGGATTGCAAAATATTTTTTGTTACTTCTCTCTAAGGCGGTGGGAAGTTTTCCTACTATATATACTTTTCTCTGTTATGAGGAAAAGGTCCAGAATTTGAAGGAAAATGCTATTTTTAGTAAAAGATGTTAGGCCTTTATTATTGTTTTATTTTATTGCAAAACTCTTAGACTATGCCAATTTTTTGGCCTTTCTGCTTTTTATGCTATTTGATCAAACTGTAAATTGTGCTTTTTATTGTCTGGACATTTCATTTAAGAACTTCTATATATGTTGAATGCAAGTTTGTTGACCTAGACCATGTCTAATGACTCTTCTTGGTAGTAGTAATGTATGCAATATTATTTCATGTCGATGAATGGATTGTCTATGTTGTAATCTTATGTTTCTGATGTTCTGGAACACTACAACACCATTCAGGCCCTTAGATCTATGATTTATCATGCCTATCATTCAGTCTCGGTGCATCGCCTTAGGTTAGATTTTATTTTATTATATCCATTTTCTTTTCCCTTTCAAACCTCCATTATAGAAGAAGTCGGCTTCTATAAAAAACCTAGAGGTCACTCAGTTTAGCGTGAAAGGTCCCCCATAAACTAAGTTTACCATAAGACATTGTTACCTTGTCAAATTTTGGCATCAATAGTCCCCAATTTATCAAATAATTCTTTTGACTTCTCCAATATTTCTCTCACATATTTTGGATCTAGAACTAGAATAAACTTCACCCTATTTTTATCATTTTTGAATTCCTCCAGATATTTTGGCATAACTTTATTCCACTCTATTTGTAGCTCATGATATTTATCCAATTTTGAAATGTCGATAGTTGCATCTTCCTGATTCTCCTTACAAATTGGAGCACCATCAGAAGGAGCATAAACCTCATGCCACCATTCTTGCAATCTACTAACATTCATATTCTTCTTGCCAAATTTATTTCTGCCAGTGATTATCTCCAAGAAAGTGATGCAACTATTATATATTTCCTTCATCTTTCCCTGAAGCTTCATTATTTTCTTTTGGGACTTAGTGAGATGCTCCTTCCTATAATTCCATACTTCTACCCATTCCTTTATCTTACCAATTTCATCTTGGGAGAAGATATTCAACTTGGCCATGTCTTCCTTTGGTACTTGTAGAATCTTCTTTAGTTCACCTGTAGTTGATTCATCAATCTTATTACAATCAGCAGCAAACTAAGAAGTGTGCTCAAGAAAATTAGAGGCATTGGTATATATCTTCAGAATTTGTTCAATTTCCTCATCTCCTCTACTGCTCGCATCCATAAGCCAACTGTGTGTACAATGCACATAAGACTTCAATCTTTCAATTTCATTGATTTCCTCCTTAGGAAACAATCCTTTAGGAACAACTCCTTCACTACCCATAGTCTGCAAGCGCTTCATTAAATGTTGCACATACTTATACACATCATTCAATTGCTCCTTCAATCTTTCCTTTTCCTTTGTTTCTTTATCTAATCTTCTCAAAATGTCCTGAGAGGACTCTTGGAATTCTTCATTTTCTTGATCTTTAGTTGCAGGCCCTAGATTAATTGTTTGTACCTTGTAGTCAGAAGACCTGACCTCATCCTTGAACTTATCTAATGGAGGGAAGGCAACATGAATGACCCTGTTATTAAATTCATCTCTTGCAATCCTAGAAACTATTCTAGCTCTTTTTCTCTATTTTGGTTGCCCAAATTGTTCAAGTAACTTATCCAACTTGGGGTCTCTTCCTACACAATAATTGTCTTTTTGCTAAGCCTCCTTTCTGGGCATTCTAGAGCTATAGATATTTCAGTTATCACCTCCCTATCAAGACTATCAACCACATTTACTTCAGCATCCTTCCCAACTTCTAGTCGATTCTCTTGACCTTCCTTGTCCTGATTAGGACTATCAACAACATCTTCTTCCTTATCAGCTTCTTCCTCAGGATTATTTTTTGGCTCATCCACTATTACCCTCTCACGAGACTGTCATTTTACCTTGGACAACCTCTGACTCTATGTTCTTGCTTTCAGCTCCTAAGGTTGATTGCTTCATTTCTTGCACAAATCTTCTCCATTCTCCACTATCAGGAGTAGAAATATTGTCATCTTCCTCATTTAACTGCTCAGGATTGTTAGATATATTGCCTTCCTTCAGAAGTTCCTCCTCAAAACTTTGTATGTTTTGATGTAAGAAAGGTGGAGAAGAAATAGGAGAATTATTTGTTGTAGTTGTTCTCTTCTCCACATCATCTGTAGGTGCCTCTTCATCTTCCAGCTCTTCTTATGTTATCTTCACTTCTTCTATCTGAGCAGCTTTCCACTTGGGAGAATTTCTCCTCACATAAACTTGGGGTTTTTCCCTAAACTTTCCAATTCTACCACCTTTGTAGCAAAGGGAGCATCCATGGCAGCCTCATTCTTCCTAGCTTTTGCAGCCTTTTTCCTCTTAGTAATTATTCTTCTCTTCCTCAATAGTTGTGAGGTCTCTCCTTCTTCAATATGGGTTATGGCCTAAGGAACCCTCTTGGTTTGTAATTGGATCCTAGTTCTTCTCTTAATGGATACTATTTCTTGAAGGGCCTCGTCATCATGAGGTGAAGTGACCTCATCTCACTTTTTGGTCTCAGTTGTTTCCTCATCGTGAGACTCAAGGTCTCCCATTAGATCATAGGTGAATTTAACACCTTCAACATCTAACTCCAATGCTTGATGTTTGACCCACAACCTATAATATTTATTAACTGGCTTAGTGATTTGATTTAAATCAGTTATCTCCTCTTCATACACATTTATTGGAGGCAATCGCCTATTTCTATAAGGTTCATAGTCATGGTGCTAAAGAAGATCTACTTCATCATCTTCCACCTAATCTGGTACCTCCACAACTTTGTATAGTCTGAGTAATATCAAAGGCAATTTGGAGAACCTTCTTCTAATGACCTCCCATTCATCTTGGCAGTTTTCTCAATACTCCTTAATGTGATCTTTGTGCTTGAAAGTCCTATTGGAATATTTCACAGCCTTTCAATAGGGATCAAAATTTTCTCTATTAGTGTGAGAGTATAACTCAAATTGAGTCATCTCCTTCTCAGAATGTTGAGCACTTTGAATAGAAGGGAAAGCCTCCAATGCTCCTACTCTTAATGGGAATTATGATCCCAACCCATTCTTCTTTATGTTACCTCTCTATAAGATTTCCTCAAAACCAACCATCTACTTTGTCAATTCCAATAGGATGAGCTTGTTAGTGGGATACTAAGGTAGTCTAAGAGGGACAACTGGTGATCCTTGCACTCATATGTATGTAAACCTTTGAAACTGAATGAACCATTGGCCATAGTTCTTTATCAATCCATTGCATCTATAGATATCCTCATGTGAAGGGCATCTTGCAACAATCTGGGAATGTACATTAAAAAACCATCATTAGCCCTCTTGTAATTAGATGTTTTATATTGCAATTTAGGATATACCTCCCATATCCTATCTTGCCCCAAGACTCCTTTACAACTAAGACCTTTGTATTTATTCTTATGTGCCAACATACATACTAAATATGAAGTCATGGTAAACTTGTTGGTGTCCTGAACACTCCTCAACTAGGCATCTATGTTATTGCTAATGATCCTTTCCCAATGGTAATGTTTGTTGGCTACGATCTGAGTAATGGGATGGAATATCCAAGGTTGGAATATATGTGCCTCCTCCACTCCCATAACTCTACCTAGGAGGATTATGATATCAAAGTACTCCAACTTGAAATCACTTATGTGCAGTTGCTTGGGAAATTTTAAATAGTGGGGCTTTGGCTTTAGTATCCAAGCATTGTTCATTATCTCTAAGGCTCTGTTAGGATCTTCCTCATAGAATTTAGTAAACTCCCCAATGTTTATCTCTTCAATTAGCTTATGATGAGAGGCAATGTTGAAGACCTCTACAATTGGATTCCTCTGTCAGATTTTCCATTACTCTCCCTTGAGGCCCAACAATGATCCTTGTTCTAGAATCAAATTCTTCGCACACTCCAAAACCAGCTCCAAACATAGTTGTGTAGGTGGGAATCATGTTGCTTGTGCTAGTCCGGTGTGAGTGATCTTCTAAGCCAACTCAGTTGGTTCCTTTCCAAACATCCTCTGATGGAAGTCATCATAGTCAATATGGCCCATGTTGGTGTCTATAATCCTTGACCATGCAGAAAGCAATCTTTGTCTCTAGACAAATTCCTTTAAAATCATACTTCATTCTTTCCTGCCTCTTTCTGACTTCCTCCTATGCTAGAACAACCTTGGTTTTGGTGGTCTTATCTGGACTTTCTTCTACCTGCATCTATTAACACAAGGCTACAGTTACCAGAAGGAAAACACCAACATAACACATTCATTTAACTATGTAGCTACCCTTGAAATGATCTCTTTTTATATTGAAGCACATAAAATAATCATAAGCAATCAATATGATCATGGGTTAATCTTTATTGAGTTTTCAAGTCATAACAGAGAAACTCATAGAATCTGAGCTTGCTTGGATTTTCTAACCAAATTATGGTTTGGGTAATCTAGCCTAGCTCAAATTTACTGAATTCAGCCATATGAAGGCAACCATCTAACTTTTGACTTGTGAACTAAAACACATGAGATAAAAAGCATTAAACCATGAATCTACAAGTGCACTCAAACATCAGAATCAACATGAACTTCAAAGGTGAAAGCTAAGTGTGAAATTTGAAGAAAATTGGAAATTGTAGCCTACCTCAGATTATCCAAAGTTTGGAAAATCCTAGGTAGCTAGAAATTTCCAAGCCAAGGTCAAAACAAATATTTGTTAAGTTCATTGCACAGATACATGAGATTTTTGGATAATCTGGGCTACCTCAGATTATCTAAGCAGATTAAGGCTCGAATAATCTAAGCTAGCTCAGATTTGCCAAGATTCCACCAGGACACAAAAAAAAATGTTGAGTTTTGAAAGTTTTCAAGTTAAAACCATGAAATATCATATGCACTTTGAAGGATCGATCAATAAATAGCTTGGATGGTGTTGTTTGAATAGTTGCGTGCAATATTGCAATTCATTCAGATCTTAGACCTTAGAATTTAAGACTCATGGGAAAAGACCTTCAAACTAGTGTTTGATTCAAATTGAAGATCACAGGAAGGCTCAATTTCTTTCAATTCTATATTCTAACATCGATGATAAACCTCAATATGTATCTTTCAAAGTGAAACACCACAATGAGAAACCCTAATATGTTCAAAATATGCCCAAAAAACTCTATCAAACTAATTATGCAATGATAAACCCTAACACGCTCAATAAAATATGAAATCATGCTAGCACCACATGCTAAGGGAGGATTCAATCAAAGGAATAACAATGGAATTAGAGTCCTGGGTGAAAAATGATTGAAACATACCTTTGAGCTCACACAAAAACTAGAGGGAACACCCAGCATCCAACAGAAGACATTGAATCCACCGACAACTATCCTCAAGCGAAAGGAATCCCTCAATGGAGAAAAAATCCACCACTGAAGGTGGAGCACTATGCCAATCTCAAACTTACTCAAATGCAAATGACCAAATGGAGGGAAAAATCTGAATATAATACCGATTTAGTGCAATAAATGACCCTTCATTAATGCATGACAAGACACTTGGAATCTCAAAAATACGACCCCAGGAAGGATTTCAAATAATATGAGGTACCTTAGATTATCTGACCAGATTAAGGTTCAGATAATCTGAGCTTGCTCATATTTTTTGAAAATCCCCTAGACTTTGCCAATTTTGCTAAATTTTCATAATTTTGACCTAGAATGGATTCCTAAGGGTTAGACTATGACTCCAAGTTGCAAGAGGGCATCTCAAATACAAGTTTATCATTGTGCACATGGGTGAACCAATACTGAAACCGAAGGACTTATCCCTTAAGGAGATGAAGTCAATACCCTATGAAAATCAAATGTGAAATAAAAGCAAGAAAAGAGGGTCCCTACTTTTAGCAGGGCATGTGTGCAAAAATTGCACAACAATCCCCTTGAGATTAATAGCAATTATCACATCATTACCCTAGAGTGACTCTAGTACAACCATGACCTAGTTATTAAAGACTTGGGATTGAATAGAAGTCAATCTTTGCTCTGCAAATGTAGAATTTCCCCTTAGGTTGCCTTTGTTTCATATCTGTCAAGAAGGATAGGCTCTTCACGGTCTTGTTTGTGGAGGATTTATTCGACCTGTTTACTGCAAGTAAATCCATTGTCAACATCCCCAACCTTAATTATAGGTCCACACTTCATCCTATGCATTCACCAAGGAGTAATTCAAATTTGAGACCGACATGTTCATGTGCACATTACATTTTATTTTATTGGAGATTGTAATAATCTTTGGCTGACGTGGATGGTTCTCAATCCCTGGATGTGATATAAATTATTGTAATAGATCATTAGGAAAGTAGTTAGATAGAATATTAGATTTAAGATAGAATATTTCACTTGAATTAAGGAGCATATAGGAATGTTGTATTTTTGAACATGTTGTATCAGGCCTATGAGCTGAATCAGTAAGCCCAGATGTTCTCAGCTGATTGTAACTAAGATTTCTATTAATGAGTATGTTTTAATTTGCATTTTCATCCATATTCCATGTTGCTTATGTTGTGTTACTATTGTTGCATGGTCTAGATTGCTCTCTTTGAGGACCCTCCTACCGTGGCTACACCAATTCCATGCAATGGATACAAAGTCACCTTGGTTATTAATACCTTGGTAAAATGTACCCACAATCTATAATTCTCATAGGGCTCAAAATTTATTTTAGATAATTGATCTAATGACCCCATTGTACTGTGTGAGGTAAAATGTACCCACAATTTATAATTCTCAATGAGACCTAAAATTGTGGGCCCTGTGAGCATTATAGATATTCATGGGTACATGTTGTGGAAAATTATTTTGGCACCCAAATTCTTTCTTGCACTTCTAGGGTTTTTCACCTAAAAGAAGAAAGAGATGGGCCAAAATGGGAAATTTCTACATGCAAAGTTAATGTGAATGAGATGTATTATGTCTAATTAAGATTCTCTAAGGCTCTAATGTGAAAATGAAATGATCCAATGATGCAAAACCTAAGAATTGCAATTTGTTTGAAAACATAGTGTAATATGTAGAAAGTTGAAATAGATGCAATAAAAGATAAAATAAAGATGCAAGATAGAAGTTATGTACTTCGAAGCTAATGAAGAGCTAACTGGGGAGTTTAGATACCTCTAAAATTCTAAAATTTCTTATTTTTGAGTCAACTGGGACACTTACACCAGGCTGGGTGACTTAGTCCCAGATTGGGGAAATTGCACAAAAAGTTGCTTCTGCCAAAAGGGTACCTGATTTTTTTTTTTTTTGAAAAAGTAGTACAATGGGACTAAGTCGCCACTAGGGGTGACTTAGTCAACTTTGTATTTCCTACAAATCCAAAAGTGGAAATCGAAGCCCACAACCTGCACTCTGCTTTTTGACAAAAATCTGGATCTAAACTTGCAAAACAAAATATATTTTGATTTATAATGGGGGGTTTGCCTCAATCAAACACCTAGTTGGTATTTAAACTTTTTGAATGACAAAATTTGCATAAAAACCCTAGTCTTAAGTGTGCCTAAGACTAAAAAGAGCTGAAATGAGATAAGATCCTATTCTAATGTGCTAGAATAAGATGAATAAATGGCACTTAAATGATACAAGACTTCAATGCAAGAAACCATACAACACTTCAAATGAATGTAAATGACATGCAACATGTAATGAAAATCTCAAGTATGAAGATAGGAAGAAAATGGAAGATGGAATCACTTTAAAAACAAGTCATTAGGTGTGATTTGATGGCTAGTTGCATCTCCTCAACCTAGATTTCTCCATGATTCACCATAGGCATCCATGATCAATTCTTTGCAATGTGATATCTTGGACAGAAAGTGAGCTTGAAAACCTACAAAATCCCTACGTTGTTTCCCCTAAGCTTCAAATTTGATGTATAAATGCTATTGAATCTTCTTGTGAAAGATACTTTGCTCTTGACTTTTAATTTTTTCTTTGTGAAAATGACCTAAAAACATGTATTTATAGGCATTAACACTAAATTACTTAATATTTTAACATCATAGGCTGATATCCCTCACAAATTTGAATTAGGTTAGTGATTTTCTTGCTCAAAAGTGGAAAACACTCCAAAAAGGACTAAGTCGCCACCTTCAGCGACTTAGTCGCACCATAAATGTTTTTGGTGGGTTTCACAAAATTTGAGTAGTTTGAGTGGTATTTGTCAGGATTTAAGTGTTTTGTTATTGAAATAGGCCTTAAGGTCCAAAATTATGAGCATTAGGGGCCTATAAATGCAGTTTTTAAGGGGGTGATTGAAACAAGATGTCTAAAGTAAGACCAGGTTTACCACAAAATTGTCTCTTTCTTCAAGAGTATACAATTTTTGGCGACACAGTTGCCTCATGGAATACAAGGGCCATTATATTATATTATAAATCAATGATGGAAACTAAAGATTAGAAATATGGTCCTAAAGAAACTAATAATTATGATATACTATTGGGGAACCAATATAAATTTCTACTATAATTTATAAAATTTAGGCGAATCTAATATAATCACGTATTGAATATATTGGAAAAAAAATTAAGTTTTTTAATAAAATAAATAATTTGGCAATTTAAATAAGACTATAATTAAATTTTATAAAAATGTGGCAATTCAAGTCACATTATAGCTCAAACTATTAGTTGATTTGGGATTCCTAAATTTCAACTATTAGCTAATTGGCGAATATTAGCCACTAAAAAAATTGTTGATAATAAATCAATGAAAACATCATGTATCATGTATAAGGCATACATCCATCATATACATAATAAAACATCATATGAAATAAAATATGATCAATCCATCCATCCACATCATATGCATACATCAGAAAAGTACAAAAACGTATATAAGCATACATCATCATACATAATCATACATAATCATCACACAACACACAATGAAGTTGAATCGAAGCATGGATATCTCATATATATCATCATCAAAAATGAGAATTCCATAGTACATCATCATAATGAAACATGTGTGATAGGATAATACAAAATATACATATATATACGAGCCTCAGCTGGGTCAATGAATATATATATAAAATCATGTCTACAATGTATCAAGTACAAATAAATTGCTACTTGATTGGAGGAGGAGGACTTTAAGGATCAGGCTACCGATCAAACTGTCTAACGAAATGTCCACTAGACGTAGCCTCCATAGCAGTACTAGGCTCTCCAAACCACAGTCGTCGCTACACTCTAGGAATGAAGGCATCTAACAAGGTTTGATAATATGCCGCCCTTTGTAACAACTGATCCTGCTTGACATAGAGATTATCACGCTCTATCATGATACTCTCCCTCTTGGTGATAATAGCTTGCAACTGTGCCTTGGTAATAAGATGATGCCTAATCTTGGTGTCTCACTCACCCCTAAAGCCATCTCTCTCCTATCTAGTGGTGTCCTTCTTTGTTGTCAATATAACTACCTAAGCCTCTATGGCTTGTCACTACCCTACCTCTACGTCTCTTGTAGCTACAATCTGTGATAATTATACCCCTCCATCTCTAGGTGATGGAGAGGACTTGGAACCTATCCCTAATCCTATTGCATTGGATCATCCTATTTTCCATGTCCACCATCCTATCAGGCCCTGGCAAGCTACTCTACAATGATCTCAACACGTTACCTCTCCCCTCAGTGACCAGTAATGATAGCGCTACCTACTATAGGAATGTTGATAGGATCTATGAATCTCAATCGAATGCACTATGCCCACCACTGATCAAAATCTAGAGTAGTCCCAAGATCTTCTAAACCAACTAGCCAATCCCACATGAATGGGGCAAGAGCTTTTAAATCTTCCAAGGCAACATTACGATCAGCCTATAGACCCCATACTTAGACCTCCCTGGTAGTTCAACCAAAATGAGCCTCATAAGCATCTAGAAAATGGCCATGTCTCTCTCCAAACTGATGGAAAACCCTATCAGGTAGATATCTCTTGAGTAAAGAGTGAATGTGACCAATAAGCCATCTAATCCAAATATGGTCTCCATATAAAACTAGGCATATCATCAAAAAATGACACTAGTAGGGAAGTTTTCAAGGCAAAGTATAATGAAGGAAATCTCCATAACGATAAGAATATGGATCCCATAGAGTATGACACAAAATACCATCAAGCCAAGCAACTAGAATGTGCTCCTAGATCCATACATGTAGTAGAGATACACCAACAGAAATAGATCTCCTACCATGGTAGGTGACCTTGTGCATATCTCAATATAAGTGGGCAAGGAGACATGGGCCCCATGTATATCTAGTGTCATGCTCAAACATCTGCTTGATACACACACCCCAACCAACAGGAAATTGTTAGCCTCACCTATCATGAATGACGAGCCCCATAACCAAATTGCAAAGAACAAGTGAAACAAGATTGACACTACCCACAAAATCATACAAGTCTATCTCCACCTCTCGAACCTCAAGATGTCTCACCTCAAGCACTCAGTGCATGGTGCAGGTACCCCATCAAACAGAATATGTAACAAGCTCTCCATGAATAGGTATGCGGAGGATCCTCCACACATCCTTAGGGTGACAGTGGCCTCCCCGGTAGGTAATGAAAGGATGAGGTCTCAGAGTGCCACCTCTCCACAAGAGTGATCATCATCCCTCTATGACATCTGATGAGCACATCTTGCTTTAACTCTTGAAACCTAGTAATTGAATCGAGTAGACCACGTGGTCATTGCTCCCTTGATTGGAGTGGATTACGAACTACCTACAACCATTCAACCCGCGATGTTATGGATTTGCTACGAAAATGCAAAATGCATCTCAAATGGCAAAAAAATTGACTTAAAATTCCAAAACAATCAAAAGAAAAATATTTTGTCAAAAGCGAACATTTTTTTCCAAAGTCGGTGCAAGAGCACCTACACCTCATCCTCCATTTTTGCTCATTTAATGAAAATTTGTTGTTAGGAGGTTAGAATTAGTATTTTTGAGTCTTTTAGTCATTAATAAGGTCAATCAAGACCATTGAGCAAGATCTAGGGTGAGTTTTTGAGTTTTGAGTCAAAATATGCAACAATGCAATCTTGCACTAAAAGTTGCTTTTGTAGCCTTTGAAGGCAAAAATGTGAATTTTTATGTAATTGTGCAAGGTTTGGGGTCTTGAAAATGTAATAAGGCTGTTTCAATGTTATTTGAATGGTTGTTAAGGTCTTAGGTCTTTAGGATTGCAAAGTTGCTTCAAAATGCAAAGTTGTCATAAGGAAATTTGGCGTAAAATCAGCATTAATGATGTAATTTCATTAACTAATGGTTCCCTCCTTCAAAAATCAGTTGAGGGCAGTTGTAAATGATGGGAAACAAGTTTAAGAAGCCTCCCTTGGGTCGAGGTTGGGCTGTTGTTGGCAGTTTTGAAGTTTTGAAGCATTTAATAAGAAGAAAACTTTGTTTTTTCTGTTTTTTACAGCATTTTTTCCTGATCCCGTGCTTGGTACGGTCTGGTACATCATTGTACGGACTCCAAATTGAAATGGTTTGAAAGAGGGAAGAATCTACTTTCTTTTGGTGGTGATTTTCTCGTTTTCATTAAGAATTGAATAAGTTACATCAATTTTAGTGAAAGTGGGTCTGAAATCTTGCAAAACAAGGGTTTGGTCACCAAAATGGATGTAATTCCCATTTCCACCGTGGGAAAAATCTAAAAACTGGTGGATTGGTAGATTTAGGACTCCTTTACATTCTGAAATTTGTTTCATATTTAAAAATGGAGTTTTGCAAAAGTTATGTGATGCCCTAGGTCTGGTTTTACCTTGAAACAGTCCAGAAAATGATCATTTGTAAGCTTTTCTTTTGATTTCTGAGTATTTTAAAGAAATGGAATGAATGAAAAATGTGAAAGGGGTCTTGGGGAACCTGTTGGAGTCCATTAAAGGCATTAGGGGTGTTGGGGTGTGCCTTGACAAGTTGAAAGCTTCCTTGTACATGCCTAGTTAAGCCTTGTTTATGGCTTGTAAATCAATCTTTTGATACATTTGCGTTGGGTGTTTGATCCTATGCTTTTGGGAACTTGTGGGGGATCTTGTTAGAAGTCTAAAACCTGATTTCATTGTCTGGTTAATGCCTTTAATAAGTTTTTATTTTGACTGTCCTATTTGGCAATGTTGCAAGGTTGCATGGGCTTGTGTAAGAGTGATGAGAGAATGGGAGTTTTTGAGTGTAAAGTCAGGTTATTTGGTCTTGTTTTGACATTTTGAGAGTGTACACAGCATCCCCAAGTCCTTCAAACATGTCTGGTTGTGTGAGTTGAGTTGGGTGATCAAGTTTCTTGTTGGAAGGAATAGTGAAGTTGATGTGTGCATTTAGAGAAGCTATTGGAAAAAGGTATTGCTTCCCCTGCCACTCTGCATCATAGTGGTATCAGAGCAGGGAGTAGGTTTTGGTTTGCATTTTGCAGGTTGAAGAAAAGAAAAGGTTGACAAGATGCCTCCAAAGAGCAAAGATATGGCTAAAGAGATGAGGGAGATGAAGGAAAGGCATGCAAGAGAACTCAAAGAGTTGGAAGAGAGAGTCATAGCCCTGGAGACAAACAAGAGAAGAGATGCTGAAGAGAGTGAGCCAGAAGAAGAGGAAGATGAGGAGTTTGAAGACATGGAAGAAGAACTTGATCCAGAAGACCAAAGAATGGCAAAGTTGTTGAAGGCAGTGAAAGGTGACAAGCCTAAGGTAAAACTTGATGTTTCTAAATATGGTGGTAGTCTAAATGATGAAGAACTACTTGATTGGATTGCTGCATTAGATAACCATTTTGAATGTGAAGAAGTTCCTGAGGAGCAAAGAATAAGGATTGCAAAGACTAAGTTGCAGGGTCATGCTTTGGTATGGTGGAATTACTTTCAGTCTGAGAGGAGGAAACAAGGAAAGTCTAAAATCACATCATGGGACAAGATGATATCTAAACTCAAAGGTAAATTCTTACCCAAAGATCACCAAATTCAAATGTTTAAAAAATTGCAAAGTTTGAGGCAAAGGGAAATGGATATTAAGTCCTATACTGAGGAGTTTTATAAATTAAGTTTGAGGTCTAGTCATCATGAGAATGAAGATGAAAAAATTGCTAGGTATATTGGTGGTTTGAGGCTTAATATACAGGATGAATTGGTTTTGGCTAACCCTAGGAGTGTAGAGGATTGTTATCAAATGGCAATCAGGGTGGAGGAGAAGCTTAAAAGGAGACAAGAGAAAGCAGTAAGAGGAAGAGGTGGTCCTAGTGCAAGAGGAAGAGGAATACCTTCTACATCAAAGCAGCCAAATGAAGATCAAGGAGCAAACAAAGGTAAAGATCACAATGATTCTAGAGGTGGTTTTGGTTTTAGAGGTAGAGGAAGGTTTGGTATTGGTAGAGGTTCTAATGATTTTGCAGGAAGATGCTACACATGCAATGAGTTTGGCCATCCTTCATGGAAGTGTCCTGAGAGGGTTGGTAGTTCTTCTAGTGGAGACAAGAAGATTGATAGAAGAGCACAATTGGTACAGGAAGAGGAGTGTGAAAGTAATTGTTCTCCAAGTAGGAATGCAGATCCTGAGGTTGGGGAAATGTTGATGGTGAGAAAAACAATCTTGAAGGCAGCAAAAGAGGAAGCACCTTTGCAAAGGAAAAGTCTCTTCAAGACAAATTGTAAGTGCAAGGACAAGGTATGTAGAGTAGTCATTGATTCTGGATCAACTGAAAACATGGTGTCATGTGAAATGGTCAATAAGTTAGGATTGAAAAAGATTCCTCATGAATGTCCCTATAAAATCTCATGGTTAACTGATGATCAATCTTTGTTGGTGAATGAAAAGGCTATAGTGGATTTTCAAATTGGTGGTTATCATGATAGTGTTGTGTGTGATGTTCTTCCAATGGACTGTTGTCATCTCTTATTAGGCAGACCTTGGCAATATGACAAGAGGGCATTGTATGATGGTAGGGAAAATACTTACACCATAGTTCAAGATGGTCATTCTTTTATGTTAACTCCTCTTGTAGAAGATGCTAAAGGTAAAGCAAAGGTCATAATGTGTGGCAAGAAGGAACCTATAAATGTAATGAAGGAGAAACAATTTTCTGATGTTGCTCCCTGTTTTAAGACTGAAAATGCAGATATAAGATTTGATGTAGGGGTAAAAGAAGTGTTGACAGTGAGTTTGCATGAAAGTGTGTTAGTAGGAGCCATTGAATGCCCTGTAGTTAAGACCAGGTCTGAGAAACAAACAAATTTTGCAGGAAGTACAGTACATAAGTCTGATTTGACAGTGACAAAACAACTTGATGAGGCAGTGAGTGAAAGACAAGGAAAACAGGGCATAAAAGATGGTTGCAAGCATGAAGGTAACAAAGGAAACAACAAAGATCATAGAGTTACTAATACTTATTTGTATGCAGGTGAAAAACACAGTAAACAATTCAATCTTGCTCAGGGAAAAGATAAAAGACTGTTTGCAGGTCTGAGGACAGAGAAGAGGGAAAATGCATGTATCAATGCATTCCAAAATGCTAGAAGTGCAGGGCTGTTTGCAGTTCCAGTTTACATGAACCAGTGGAGTGGCTTTGTGGATCAGTGGACCTTGTTTGAAGCTTGGAGACAGTGGTATCAAACACAACTCATGAGGCATGAGTCTTTTCTTGGGGGGGTGTATGGTGCAAGAGCACCTACACCTCATCCTCCATTTTTGCTCATTTAATGAAAAAATGTTGTTAGGAGGTTAGAATTAGTATTTTTGAGTCTTTTAGTCATTAATAAGGTCAATCAAGACCATTGAGCAAGATCTAGGGTGAGTTTTTGAGTTTTGAGTCAAAATATGCAACAATGCAATCTTGCACTAAAAGTTGCTTTTGTAGCCTTTGAAGGCAAAAATGTGAATTTTTATGTAATTGTGCAAGGTTTGGGGTCTTGAAAATGTAATAAGGCTGTTTCAATGTTATTTGAATGGTTGTTAAGGTCTTAGGTCTTTAGGATTGCAAAGTTGCTTCAAAATGCAAAGTTGTCATAAGGAAATTTGGCGTAAAATCAGCATTAATGATGTAATTTCATTAACTAATGGTTCCCTCCTTCAAAAATCAGTTGAGGGCAGTTGTAAATGATGGGAAACAAGTTTAAGAAGCCTCCCTTGGGTCGAGGTTGGGCTGTTGTTGGCAGTTTTGAAGTTTTGAAGCATTTAATAAGAAGAAAACTTTGTTTTTTCTGTTTTTTACAGCATTTTTTCCTGATCCCGTGCTTGGTACGGTCTGGTACATCATTGTACGGACTCCAAATTGAAATGGTTTGAAAGAGGGAAGAATCTACTTTCTTTTGGTGGTGATTTTGCTCGTTTTCATTAAGAATTGAATAAGTTACATCAATTTTAGTGAAAGTGGGTCTGAAATCTTGCAAAACAAGGGTTTGGTCACCAAAATGGATGTAATTCCCATTTCCACCGTGGGAAAAATCTAAAAACTGGTGGATTGGTAGATTTAGGACTCCTTTACATTCTGAAATTTGTTTCATATTGAAAAATGGAGTTTTGCAAAAGTTATGTGATGCCCTAGGTCTGGTTTTACCTTGAAACAGTCCAGAAAATGATCATTTGTAAGCTTTTCTTTTGATTTCTGAGTATTTTAAAGAAATAGAATGAATGAAATATGTGAAAGGGGTCTTGGGGAACCTGTTGGAGTCTTTTAAAGGCATTAGGGGTGTTGGGGTGTGCCTTGACAAGTTGAAAGCTTCCTTGTACATGCCTAGTTAAGCCTTGTTTATGGCTTGTAAATCAATCTTTTGATACATTTGTTTTGGGTGTTTGATCCTGTGCTTTTGGGAACTTGTGGGGGATCTTGTTAGAAGTCTAAAACCTGATTTCATTGTCTGGTTAATGCCTTTAATAAGTTTTTATTTTGACTGTCCTATTTGGCAATGTTGCAAGGTTGCATGGGCTTGTGTAAGAGTGATGAGAGAATGGGAGTTTTTGAGTGTAAAGTCAGGTTATTTGGTCTTGTTTTGACATTTTGAGAGTGTACACAGCATCCCCAAGTCCTTCAAACATGTCTGGTTGTGTGAGTTGAGTTGGGTGATCAAGTTTCTTGTTGGAAGGAATAGTGAAGTTGATGTGTGCATTTAGAGAAGCTATTGGAAAAAGGTATTGCTTCCCCTGCCACTCTGCATCATAGTGGTATCAGAGCAGGGAGTAGGTTTTGGTTTGCATTTTGCAGGTTGAAGAAAAGAAAAGGTTGACAAGATGCCTCCAAAGAGCAAAGATATGGCTAAAGAGATGAGGGAGATGAAGGAAAGGCATGCAAGAGAACTCAAAGAGTTGGAAGAGAGAGTCATAGCCCTGGAGACAAACAAGAGAAGAGATGCTGAAGAGAGTGAGCCAGAAGAAGAGGAAGATGAGGAGTTTGAAGACATGGAAGAAGAACTTGATCCAGAAGACCAAAGAATGGCAAAGTTGTTGAAGGCAGTGAAAGGTGACAAGCCTAAGGTAAAACTTGATGTTTCTAAATATGGTGGTAGTCTAAATGATGAAGAACTACTTGATTGGATTGCTGCATTAGATAACCATTTTGAATGTGAAGAAGTTCCTGAGGAGCAAAGAATAAGGATTGCAAAGACTAAGTTGCAGGGTCATGCTTTGGTATGGTGGAATTACTTTCAGTCTGAGAGGAGGAAACAAGGAAAGTCTAAAATCACATCATGGGACAAGATGATATCTAAACTCAAAGGTAAATTCTTACCCAAAGATCACCAAATTCAAATGTTTAAAAAATTGCAAAGTTTGAGGCAAAGGGAAATGGATATTAAGTCCTATACTGAGGAGTTTTATAAATTAAGTTTGAGGTCTAGTCATCATGAGAATGAAGATGAAAAAATTGCTAGGTATATTGGTGGTTTGAGGCTTAATATACAGGATGAATTGGTTTTGGCTAACCCTAGGAGTGTAGAGGATTGTTATCAAATGGCAATCAGGGTGGAGGAGAAGCTTAAAAGGAGACAAGAGAAAGCAGTAAGAGGAAGAGGTGGTCCTAGTGCAAGAGGAAGAGGAATACCTTCTACATCAAAGCAGCCAAATGAAGATCAAGGAGCAAACAAAGGTAAAGATCACAATGATTCTAGAGGTGGTTTTGGTTTTAGAGGTAGAGGAAGGTTTGGTATTGGTAGAGGTTCTAATGATTTTGCAGGAAGATGCTACACATGCAATGAGTTTGGCCATCCTTCATGGAAGTGTCCTGAGAGGGTTGGTAGTTCTTCTAGTGGAGACAAGAAGATTGATAGAAGAGCACAATTGGTACAGGAAGAGGAGTGTGAAAGTAATTGTTCTCCAAGTAGGAATGCAGATCCTGAGGTTGGGGAAATGTTGATGGTGAGAAAAACAATCTTGAAGGCAGCAAAAGAGGAAGCACCTTTGCAAAGGAAAAGTCTCTTCAAGACAAATTGTAAGTGCAAGGACAAGGTATGTAGAGTAGTCATTGATTCTGGATCAACTGAAAACATGGTGTCATGTGAAATGGTCAATAAGTTAGGATTGAAAAAGATTCCTCATGAATGTCCCTATAAAATCTCATGGTTAACTGATGATCAATCTTTGTTGGTGAATGAAAAGGCTATAGTGGATTTTCAAATTGGTGGTTATCATGATAGTGTTGTGTGTGATGTTCTTCCAATGGACTGTTGTCATCTCTTATTAGGCAGACCTTGGCAATATGACAAGAGGGCATTGTATGATGGTAGGGAAAATACTTACACCATAGTTCAAGATGGTCATTCTTTTGTGTTAACTCCTCTTGTAGAAGATGCTAAAGGTAAAGCAAAGGTCATAATGTGTGGCAAGAAGGAACCTATAAATGTAATGAAGGAGAAACAATTTTCTGATGTTGCTCCCTGTTTTAAGACTGAAAATGCAGATATAAGATTTGATGTAGGGGTAAAAGAAGTGTTGACAGTGAGTTTGCATGAAAGTGTGTTAGTAGGAGCCATTGAATGCCCTGTAGTTAAGACCAGGTCTGAGAAACAAACAAATTTTGTAGGAAGTACAGTACATAAGTCTGATTTGACAGTGACAAAACAACTTGATGAGGCAGTGAGTGAAAGACAAGGAAAACAGGGCATAAAAGATGGTTGCAAGCATGAAGGTAACAAAGGAAACAACAAAGATCATAGAGTTACTAATACTTATTTGTATGCAGGTGAAAAACATAGTAAACAATTCAATCTTGGTCAGGGAAAAGATAAAAGACTGTTTGCAGGTCTGAGGACAGAGAAGAGGGAAAATGCATGTATCAATGCATTCCAAAATGCTAGAAGTGCAGGGCTGTTTGCAGTTCCAGTTTACATGAACCAATGGAGTGGATTTGTGGATCAGTGGACCTTGTTTGAAGCTTGGAGACAGTGCTATCAAACACAACTCATGAGGCATGAGTCTTTTCTAGGGGGGGTGTATGGTGCAAGAGCACCTACACCTCATCCTCCATTTTTGCTCATTTAATGAAAAATGTTGTTAGGAGGTTAGAATTAGTATTTTTGAGTCTTTTTGTCATTAATAAGGTCAATCAAGACCATTGAGCAAGATCTAGGGTGAGTTTTTGAGTTTTGAGTCAAAATATGCAACAATGCAATCTTGCACTAAAAGTTGCTTTTGTAGCCTTTGAAGGCAAAAATGTGAATTTTTATGTAATTGTGCAAGGTTTGGGGTCTTGAAAATGTAATAAGGCTGTTTCAATGTTATTTGAATGGTTTTTAAGGTCTTAGGTCTTTAGGATTGCAAAGTTGCTTCAAAATGCAAAGTTGTCATAAGGAAATTTGGCGTAAAATCAGCATTAATGATGTAATTTCATTAACTAATGGTTCCCTCCTTCAAAAATCAGTTGAGGGCAGTTGTAAATGATGGGAAACAAGTTTAAGAAGCCTCCCTTGGGTCGAGGTTGGGCTGTTGTTGGCAGTTTTGAAGTTTTGAAGCATTTAATAAGAAGAAAACTTTGTTTTTTCTGTTTTTTACAGCATTTTTTCCTGATCCCGTGCTTGGTACGGTCTGGTACATCATTGTACGGACTCCAAATTGAAATGGTTTGAAAGAGGGAAGAATCTACTTTCTTTTGGTGGTGATTTTGCTCGTTTTCATTAAGAATTGAATAAGTTACATCAATTTTAGTGAAAGTGGGTCTGAAATCTTGCAAAACAAGGGTTTGGTCACCAAAATGGATGTAATTCCCATTTCCACCGTGGGAAAAATCTAAAAACTGGTGGATTGGTAGATTTAGGACTCCTTTACATTCTGAAATTTGTTTCATATTGAAAAATGGAGTTTTGCAAAAGTTATGTGATGCCCTAGGTCTGGTTTTACCTTGAAACAGTCCAGAAAATGATCATTTGTAAGCTTTTCTTTTGATTTCTGAGTATTTTAAAGAAATGGAATGAATGAAAAATGTGAAAGGGGTCTTGGGGAACCTGTTGGAGTCCATTAAAGGCATTAGGGGTGTTGGGGTGTGCCTTGACAAGTTGAAAGCTTCCTTGTACATGCCTAGTTAAGCCTTGTTTATGGCTTGTAAATCAATCTTTTGATACATTTGCGTTGGGTGTTTGATCCTATGCTTTTGGGAACTTGTGGGGGATCTTGTTAGAAGTCTAAAACCTGATTTCATTGTCTGGTTAATGCCTTTAATAAGTTTTTATTTTGACTGTCCTATTTGGCAATGTTGCAAGGTTGCATGGGCTTGTGTAAGAGTGATGAGAGAATGGGAGTTTTTGAGTGTAAAGTCAGGTTATTTGGTCTTGTTTTGACATTTTGAGAGTGTACATAGCATCCCCAAGTCCTTCAAACATGTCTGGTTGTGTGAGTTGAGTTGGGTGATCAAGTTTCTTGTTGGAAGGAATAGTGAAGTTGATGTGTGCATTTAGAGAAGCTATTGGAAAAAGGTATTGCTTCCCCTGCCATCTACATCAAAAGCATTAAAAAAGCCGAAAGCGATAAATTTTTTTCAAAAGCAAAAAATTAAGGAAATAGCAAAAATTTCAAAAGCCCAAATGTATATCAAAAGAAAAATTTTATCACAAAAGCGAACAAAACGAAGAAATAAAATCAAAAGTGCAAAATTCGGGAGAGGGTGAAAAGAAAAAGAAAAAATGTATGTCAAATCTGCACATTTTGAGCAAATGCAAGCGAGAAAATCAAATGCAGCCCAT
Source organism: Sequoia sempervirens (assembly GCA_007258455.2). NCBI lineage: Eukaryota > Viridiplantae > Streptophyta > Pinopsida > Cupressales > Cupressaceae > Sequoia > Sequoia sempervirens. The sequence goes on along the minus strand of VDFB02000003.1, from coordinate 293,317,346 downwards.
TCAAAAACATCAAAAGCGAGAAAAATGATGCAAAAGTAAAAAATTCCTAAACCTTCTACTATCAACAACTAGGACTTCATGCATTAATTACTCAAACATGGAAAGACAAAAATGAGAAACAAAAGGGTACATACAGAGGCACTAATGCCTATACAAGTTGTCTAATCTAACGAACCTCATTTGCATGATCTGGGGCTCCCTGAATCCTCAACATAGCTCCTTGACAATCGACAAAACAAGAAATCTAGAGGCAAGAATTTCCCATAGGCTCAAAGTGCAAATGAGGTAATTTAAACCCTAATTACCTATTTTAACCCTCCAAACCCTATTTTTTTACCTAAGAAACAATCCTAGGTTAAAATTAGGACCTCCCGGGAACATTTGAACTATTGGTAAGAGACCTATAGGCTTAATTTTTTGTCCTCTATGCATCTGAACTTAAATGAAATGGTGTCATGAGCTTGACCTCAAGATATTTTTTCAACCAACCTCTCAAGTGGGCAACCCAGAGTCTTACCATCATTCTGCTAACCATTGAGGCATAGTGGGGCATATAAAAAATTTCAAATATTTATCTTAATATCAAGATCTTTGAAACAAAGCAACCACTACTTTGTCTCAAAGAGGAGCAAAATGTAGACATGTAAAATTGACCTAATACTTATCGTACATCATAAATTATATTTCCTCATCATCGACATCATTACCACTTAGTATCACTGCATTCCACATCAATTGCATCAAAAACCCTAATTTCCTCTATTAATTGAATAATAATGCATATTTAATTAATTCACTTTTTCATCATTTTTGACTAATTAAATAAATTTCATTTATTTAATAAAGTCCTAATCCAACTTTATTCTTCCTAATTAATTAAATAATATTAATTATTTAATTAATTCGCTAATTCACTTTATTCCCCTAAGTCAATTAAATCATTAAAACACAATAATTTAACTGTCACTTTCCCCTAAATTTGAATAATTGAAATAAATTATTCAAAACATCATCAAAAAGGTCAAATCAAACAAATACCATTTTGTTTGCAAAAGTCAAACTTGATTTGCACGTTCAACTCAAAAATATTAATTAATTAAATCAATTAATTAATTATCCTCACCCACTTTCATGATTGAGCAAATTATAATCCCCCGATTGCTCATTTTGATTGGTTGCCTAATCCATCTATTCCTAATAGATCAATATATTCTTCAATTCCACAAATTATTCAATCTATTTCCCAAATCCCACTGAACGCTCAAATTGATTTCTTCAATCAAACCAATTACGTAATCAAAATCCATTGATTCTTCCCATCTAAATCCTCTCAACATTTTTGAACAGTTGATCAAGATATTTTACTATGTGATCTTGAGTTTTCATTTTGAAACACAAATTCTATATAACAACCATCTTCTTCCTCAAAAATGATTAGAGAATCAACATATTTCACACAAAAAAGTAATGCCACAATCTTAATCGGTATTTTGACAAAGCTTTACACATGTCTTTGATCAACACGTGCATGTTATTCAAGATTTTACACACATAATGGAGGCTTTGAATTGATACAAACAACCCAACATCTTCATGAACACACTCCAACATGGGATGGTAAAGATAATTTGTTTTTGAGAACTCATTGTTATTGTTTTGTTTCAATTACGTTCTTGAATTCATTTATTTTGTAGTTTCATTCTGTGAGTAATGGGAATGAATCATCTTTTTGTTTGCTTAGATTAGTTTCTATTCACATCAATTTGATCTCATCACATCTTCCCAATTTCCCCCATGATACACAACTCTAAATGTGTCTGAGATCATACATAAACCATTTTTTATCTCATCCTTCAACCTCTAGACCTACAATTTATGTTTCTGAGAAGCTTTCAGAAAACCCACATCAAATATGTCAATAGATTCTCATTCAAATGCCTAGAAGCCATTGTTGCAATTTAAAGGTGACAAAATTTTTGACAACTATACAACATATGCAAAATTTATTCCTTTGCATTTACAACTGCTCACACACTTCCAAATCCAAATGCACATATCTCATAATCATCCTTTGTCATCATGCCAACAATGTTCCTTGCATGATATCCCCTTTGACATCAATAACAAAAATATGCCAAGAATCTCCCCCTTTGTCATTGATGGAAAAACCAAATACTCACCCAACCTATATCATTTGAATATAATACCAATTCATGCTTTGTACCAGTTGTTGAGAATCCTTGTACCAATTAAAGATATTGGAGTCCATACTATGTACCAATATCAGCTTTACTTTCACCCCCTTGCTCAATTGTCTGAGAATTTACACAACTTTCTCCCCCTTTGACATCAATGGAAAAGGGCACACTCCCCCTAAAAAACATACTCCCCCTTTGAGATAAATGGAAAAGGGCACATTCCCCATGAAAACATACTCCCCCTTTGACAAGAAATTCAAAGAGAAATTGGAGATCCTTGAATCAACAACCATCAAGTCATTAGAAATTTGTAAAACAAGTTTTACCTAACTTGATCTATCTTAGTTTTTCTAGGAAAGAATGAAGAACCAATGAAGCTCCCCATGGAAGAGGCTTGGTGAAAATGTCAGCCACTTGTTCTTTAGTGGGAACATATTCCATGCTGACCTCTTTGTCTGAAACCTTCTCTCTAATGAAATGATACTTTATGGATATGTTCTTTGTTCTAGAGTGCATCACTAGATTCTTTGAGATGTTTATTACACATAAATTATCATAAAGAATAGAGATAGGTTCATTGTAATCTACCTTAATGTCCTTCAGTTTCTACTTCATCCATAGGACTTGATTACAACATGTTGTTGCTACATACTCTACTTTTTCTATAGAAAGAGTGACTAATTTTTTATTCTTGCTCATCCAAGAAGCCAACTTGTCTCCCAAGAAGGATTCTCCTCCACTTGTGCTTTTTCTATCATCCACACATCCAACCTAAACAATATTTGTAAATGCTACCAAATAAAAATCCTCGCTCTTGGGATACCACAGCCCATAATCAACAATACTTTTGATGTATCTGAATATTCTTTTCACTGCATTGACATGAGACTCCTTTGGTGCATCTTGAAATCTTGCTACCATACATACTACTTGCATTATGGTTGGTATTGATGCAATTAACTACGGTAAGCTTCTAGTCATTGACCTATAGACTATCTAATTTGCATCTGGTAATTCACCTGATTTGCTTAGCTTGTAGCTAGTTATTATGGGGTACTAACTGGTCTGTTGTCCTCCATACCAAAATTCTTAAGCATTTCCTTAGCATATTTAGTTTGAGATATAAATATCCCTTTATTATTTTGTGAAATTTGTAAACCAAGGAAAAATGACAACTCTCCCAACATTGACATCTCAAATTTATCTTGCATATTTGTAGCAAATATTTTACACATTCTATCATTGTTACCCCTGAAATATGATGTCATCCACATACACAACAACAATCAAGTGATCGCCTTCAGATTTTAAATACAAATTGCTATCTACACATCCTTTCTTGAAACCTTGTTGTTGTAGGTACTAGTCTAATCTTGAATACCAAGCTCTTGGTGATTGCTTTAGACCATACAATGCTTTCCTCAATTTGCATACATAGTCATCATCCTCTAATAGTTGAAAACCATCTAGTTGTTCTATGTAAAATTCCTCTTCTAGGTTTCCATTCAAAAATTAAGATTTAACATCCATCTAGTATACTTTAAATCCTTTATATACTGAAAATGCAAGAAACATTCCAATTTCTTCTAATCTTTCCACAGGTGCAAATGTTTCTTCAAAATCAATTCCTTCAACTTGTGCATATCCCTTGTACACTAGTCTTGTTTTATTCCTTACCATGGCTCCTTCTTCATTGAGCTTCTTTTTAAATACTCATTTAGTGCCTATTACATTTTTTCTTAGTGGTCTAGGAACCAATTCCCATGTTTTATTCATTTCAATTTGATGTAGTTCTTCCTACATGAATCTAGATCTCATTCTTGTTGGATTCAATAAAGTTCTTTGGATCAATCTAAGACAAGAGAGCAAAATTTACCTGCTCTTTATTCCTTGCTAGTCTTCTCCTAGTCTGAACTCCTTCATTTTTGTCCCCAATTATCTAATTTGCTAGATGATCCTTTGACACATACTTTTTAGGTTCCTTCTCAACTTCTTATTCAAATTATTTTTTAATTATTAGTAGCATTGTCTTTAAATTTTGAATCATCTTCAATTTCTTGTCTTTCTGATTTGATATACTTTATGCTCTCATAAATCTTGACATTAACGCTTTCTACCATCTTTTTCAACCTTTTTTATAGCATTTTTAGGCTTTACTTTGGGTGGAATATCCTAGAAATATTCCTTCATCACTCCTTGACTCGAAACTTCCCATGTTTTCATCTTCTCTTTTAATATAGCACTTGTTGCCAAATACCTTAAAATATTTAATAGAGGCTGGCCTACTGTACCATAGTTCAATTGTCACTATGAGCTCTTATTTGAACTCTATTCAAAATATAAGTTGTAGTATGAACTACCTCCCTTCAAAACATATCTGCTAGCTTGGCCTCATTTAACATTGTTTTGGCCATGTCCTTCACTACCCTATTCTTTCTTCTACAACTCCATTTTGTTGTGGAGTTCTTGGTGTAAAGTATTGTCTTTTGATTCCATGTGCCTCACAGTATTCAACAAATTCACTTGATGTGAATTCTCCTCCTCTATCTAACCTTAAGCATTTGATCCTCTTACCTATCTCCTTTTCAACCACTTTCCTTAATATTCTAAATCTTTCAAATACTAGTGACCTGTCGTTCAGAAAGGTTACCCATGTCATTCTTGTGTATTCATCTATTAGAAACATGAATTATCTTTCTCCTTTCAGTCCTCTTGTCCTTGTAGGTCCATATAAATCAGCATGGACCAACTGTAAAGGCTTAGTTGCTGAGTATTCCTTGGTTGGAAAACTAGCCTTTGTTTGTTTTCCCTACTAGCATTCTTTGCATATAATATTTGTAGTCTTAGTTATTTTAGGCATGTGTCTTACTAGACCCCTTGAGCTTATTGTCACCAAATTATCAAGATTTTCATGCCCCAATCTTCTATGCCACAACCAACTTTCATAAGCTTTCCCTATCAAACAACTCTGACCTTTTACTTCACAAAGATTATAAAGATTGCTATTAGTTTGTAATACTTGTGTGATTATTTTCCCATTTCTTCTTATTTTGTATCCTTCTAAATCAAATGTGACCTTGTAGCCATTGTCACACAACTGACTCACACTTAATAGGTTGTGCTTCAGTCCTTCATTATACAAGACATATTTTGTGGGATTTTTTCCATCTAGACTCAATACATGCCTTTACCACATATCTTAATTGTTGTATTGTCACCCAAACTCACAGATCCACCATTGCATTTTTTGAGTTTGATGAACTTTATTTTGTCTCCAGTGATATGCTTGGAGAAACCACTATCTATTACCCATAATTTTTTCTTTTTAGCATGCAGTTCTATTTGGGCAATCATAGATTGAGTGGAACTCTGCTCTTTCTCCTTCCACACCTTCTTAGGTTTCTTTTCAACTTTCTCCTCCTCTTTCTTAGGAACCTTAGTTTCCTTTTTCAAATAGGGAGGTATGATTTTATTCTTCTCAGACTGAACATTTGGTCTTATAAATTTTGTTCTATAGTTTCCACCTACATGACCAAAATTGTTGTAGTTGTAACAAATTATATTCATATCCATCAAAGGAGCAAAACAATTTTTTCTTACAAACATTTTACTCCTTCTAGGGGCTACTCTACACTCTCTAGCCCTATGACTAAATTGATTACAAGCATAGCAATAACCATAGAAGTATGATGAATACCTAGTCATAGAAATTCCTTGAGTTGGATGACGTGGTCTTATTTGTCTTGGCCTCCTTGGATCATGCACTCTTGAAAATCCATTAGCATCCATTCTTATTATGTTTTGCTTCTTCTTTTGTTGATCAGGGACTGACCATTTTTCCTTCTTGTCAACAAGAGGCTTCTTTTCTTGGTTTTCTCAACTTCTGCAGGTTTCTCTTTGAGTTCACTCCCTTTACAATCTCTTTCATTGATATATTTAGACTTTTCTTCTACCCTAAATATTTGATATAATTTTGCAGAAGTGTCCATAAAGGTACCCTTACCTTTCTCAAGCCCTAGACTAGATTTTTCTTTGTTAGAGGGCTTTTGTGTGCTTAATAGCTCATCCAAAATTTCTAAGCCACCTTTTAGCTTCGATCCTTTTTCAACATCCTCCTTAGCTTTCTTCGGATCCTTTCTCAAGGAAACTACTTCTTCCTCAAGCTTCATGCATCTATCCATTTTAGATTCTAATTTGGATTTAATCACTTCTTCCATTCTTTTGGCTTCCTCCACTTGAAGTTTTAGACTTACTACCATTTGACTAGATTCCTCAAGATCTTTGGTTAGCTTTTCTGACTTTTTCTGTGCAAGCTTCTTTTGATTCTTATTTTATCTTTTCAATTTCCCAATCTCATAGACTCTAAGATCATCTATCTCATCTAGGGCATCTAGATGAGTTCTCCTTCTAGGTTAACCTTTCCTTCTTATTCACCTTCTTCACTGATATTTTCAACCTTTCCATCCTTTTGTTTCTTAGACTCTTTTCCATGAAAAGGTATTCATTTTCTTTTACAATAAAGGCACAATCTTGCTCATCGTCTAAGCTATTAAATTCATTTGATACATCACTGTCCTCCTAGATGTATAGACTTTTCTTTTTGTTCTAAATACTTCTTCTCTCAGGATATTTGGATTTCTTAATTTTACCATCCACTTCTTGCTCAGAGTTTCCTTTCTTATTGTATGGACATTTAGCAATAAAATGAGTCACTTTTCCACATTCAAAGCATTTAAAGGGAAACTTACCTTTATACTTGTTAGTTCCTCTTCTAAATCTCTTGATGAAATTTTTGTGTTCTTCATTAGTCTCATCATTCTCGGATGTGGTAGTCTCGGCCTTATCTTTCTTAGAAGATACATCCTCCTCCTTGTTTCCAACCTTGAAAGTAGCTTCCTTCCTAGATGGCTCTGCATCTCTCATTCTCATTTCATATGTGCAGTGAATATACCATGCAACTCATCAAGAGTGAGTTTGTCTATTTCTCTTCCTTCCTCTATTGTAGAGATCTTGGGATCATATTTGTTTTTCATTAACCTTAGAACTTTTTGTACAATGACATTTTCTTTCAGTTCTTCTCTATACCCTCTAATAGAGCTTACTATATCTTCTACTCTTAGAAGATAATCTTCAACCTTCTCCTCTTCATTCATCTTTAGACCTTCAAATTGATACTTGAAGCTTTTCCAAATGTACCTAGTCATCTCCTTCATATGCAATCTTACAATTCATAATATTGTCATGCACAGATCTAGACAAACTACAAATAATGGCATGCCTTGCTCTTTCATTATTCTCATAGTCCTTTTTCTTTACAACATCAATGGGAGGAGTGGGAGCAATAACATAGTTGATCTTGACAAACATCCAAACATCAAATCAGGTAGATATCCCAGCCTCCATTTCATGGCTCCAAAAAGCATAATATTTTCCATTGAACCGAGGTACCTTGTTTGTGGAATAACTTTCCTAATAGTTCATTGTGTTCACACTACTAGAATCTACCCAAGCTGATTAATCTTCACCTAGGGAACCTAAGGCTCTAATACCAATTGTTGGAACACAACAATCTACTGAGACGGGGGGTAAACCAGTAGATCTTAAAATTTTAACCCTTAAATACTTTGTGCATATTAAGACTTAACATGCAAATATATGAATATGCGCACACACACAAGCATCACATAACATAAGATGTACGTGGAAAACCCAATATGGGAAAAACCATGGTGAGAAATGCTACTAGGAGCTACTATCCTAATCCAACCTCACAATCCAATATTCAGTTACAATGCTTTAAGGGCACCAACCCTAAGAAGACACCAATCCTCTAGTTTTAGGAGAACCCACTCCAAGGAAGCACCCACTCCCTAATCTGATCTCCTACCCAAATATCTAATGGAATCCACCAATTAGACTCACAAATCAGAGTATTATAATTTTATTACAATTCTATGTTGCAACCTATTTGCAACTACACAATGTTCTACACCCCTCTTCTTTTTCTCTACTTTTACTCTTCTCAATTAGTGCATTCTTTGTCTGCCTCAAGAAGATCTGGATACTTTTTGTAGTTACATATGCATAATGTCTTCTACAACTCTCTTCTCACATAACTGTTCCACTCCTTTCCACCCTCAGTCAAAAATTGATATCCTACTTTGTATCTCCTTCACCAACCAGTAGCTATTTCCTCGAGATTTTCATCCACATAATTAATCTTTATTAGGGTTTACCTTGTATCTTCTTCATCACACAACCTCTGCATCGAACCACATCCACATTAAATTCAAATATAGAGAATTTTCTAAGAATAGCAATCTACAAAACCTTAGGATCAGTTTGCATTTAGTTTATTCCTATGTTAATTCGATCTGATCTTGATTTTTCTTGACATGGCGATCTGTGCCACTGACCTACAAATAAAATATTCATTCATATTGGTCGCTGGTGTAGTTGGACCAATTAAATCTTTCTTTTATGTCTGATACCATTCAAGACCCTCATTTACACAAACTTAGTCATTGAGTATCTTCATCTTTGAATGTAGGTCGTCGATCTGTTACTTCACGCCATGATCCTCTGGCTCTTTGTTCATCTCAGCATCTTTAAAACATGATCGTCAGATGGATTTCTTTAAATAACCATTATTGATCTTATTCACCACCCAACTTTAAAATGCAACCATCGAATAAACAAACCATTTAATCTCTACCATTGATCTCCTTTAACACCACTTACCATACATGGGGTCCACCAAGACACGCATCCAAAGCTCGTTGTCCTGGAAGCTCTGACAATGGTACCACTGATTATTAGCGAGCTGGTAAGCTATCACCATGTATCATCCACATCATCACCACACAATTCACAACAACGATGTGAATTGTTATATCAAGCAATCATCCTCCACCATCTATCATCACATGTCACCATCTACTAACTTCATCCGGTTCCACCTTCAGAGTGTCGAAGGGACTTGAAATTACTCACTCTGATGTGTTGAACTCTCTTCGATATAGTTTACAACTTCCATCACCGTTTGATCAACATCATTCAATTTCCATTGTTCCCCACTATCCCACAGGACTTAGCCAAGACACACCAAAAACTCATCAAGTTGGCGGGTGTCATCTGATCTCCAAGGCTTGATCTCCACCATTGATCAAGCATCATCATTGCGTCGAAGGGACTTAAAACATTATCTCTTTGAAATTCCATTGTCACTTTGATGCATCTATGAGAGATCATTTTATTGAAAGAACATAAAATAGCTCCTATCAATATGGTGAAGTCTCCCTGATGAGGCCAAATATTTGTCACTCAACTTAAGAAATATTAAGATCGACAAACACTAGCTCCGCTAGTAAATGCTAGGAAAGCAAGCTAGTCAACCTATGTCCACAATGGCTTAAGTTATAACTTAAGCTACCTACAACCTGTGATAGGCAATCAACAATAAAATAGAATTTTTGTTCAGAATGCCATGACTGCAACAGCTAGGGTTTAAATGTTAAACCCTAAATGTGTCTAAGAGCATACATAAACCATTTTTGAGCTCATCCTTCAACCTTTGGACCTGCAATTTATGTTTCTAAGAAGCTCTCAAAAAACCCACATCGAATCTATCAATAGATTCTCATTCAAATGTCTGAAAGCCATTGTTGTAAAAAGGTGACAACATTTTGACAACTATGCAACATTTGCAAAATGTGTTCCTTTGCATTTACAACTACTCACACACTTCCAGAGTCAGATCCACATCTCTCATAATCGCCCTCTGCCATCAGCCAACAATCTTCCTTACATGATATCCCCTTTTGACATTAATGACAACAATATGCCAACAAAGAGAGATAAAATGTTGGGCCATTTAGGGGCTTGCCTCAATCAAACTTCATATAAGTGTTCCCAATTCCACAATGGCAATGTCAATGATAAATGGATAATTGGAAGGAAGGAATTATGAAATCACAAAGTGTTGCAACTCCACCCTTTCAATGGCTTCCTTGAAGGAATGAAGTCATGCACATCACTTCAAGGATTTGGATCTTGTTTTTCTTGAATTTTTAAATTTTGTAAAGACCTACAACAAGGGTTATCCTTTACAAAACAATAATAACTTGATAACATGAACTCACATACACTTTGGCATGATGCTTGGATCTTGAATTGTTGCAATAAATCATTGATAATGTTTCTCTTGACAATAATGTGTGATCATAAGTTCTCCTTCTAGTTTCCTCCTAGTTTCAAATGGTGAAAAGACTAGACACTTATAGGAATTTATCCATTTTTCTAAAAATTTAATCATAACCCTAACTTTGACCCTTCTTAATCCAAAATGAACCCTGGCCATAACCATAATTGAAAAGTAAACCTTATTTAATTTAAAAGTAACCCTAATTAAACTCAATCATTAATAATATAATAGTGTTAATGTAATAAAAAAAAAAACTTAATAATTTAATAATATTACATAATAACAATAATATAATAAAAATATATATAATAAAAATTATATAATAACATTAATATTAAAATAATAAAACAATCATAATATAATATAATAATTTTATATTCATTATAATATAAAGAATAATACAATAAACTAATAAATTAATAATATAATGCTTCAATAATAATAAAACAATAATATAATGAAATATAATATAATATAATAACAATTTAATATTATATAATAACAATAAAATAATATTAAACCAATAAAATACCATAATAATTAATAATATAATAATAATAAATATACAATAATAATAGTAATAGTAAAATAATAATAATAATGTGTATAGTATATTTATTATATAATAAAAATATAAAATAATAATATTCAAATACTTAATGTAACTGATCATTAATATGTATTGTTATACATAATAAAAATATTAAAATAATAATCCAAATCCTTAATATAACCCAATCATTAATAATATAATAATAGCATTAGATAGTAATCAACTAATAATATAATACTAAATATAATAATTTTAATATAATATTTTATGATCAATAATAATGTTAATTACAATTCAATTCATGTTTTATTAAATACAATCCAATTCATGTTTTATTAATTGTGGGTTTTATTTTTTTTAAACTAAATTTAAATAACATATCAAACTGTTTTTATATTATATATTATAGCAAAAGTAATATAATATATAATAATATGATATTATTGTGTAAACGACAGAAATGTATATACTATATTATTATGGTATATATTATTAGAAACACTATTTGGCCATATTATATTAATATAATAAATTATTATATATTAATTTATTTATTCAAATGAAACAAAAACAACTAACAAATTGGCGGTTATATTACATATAATACATACTATTAATATTATAGACTAAAAACTACAATAATTAACTATTTAATTGGCATTAATGTAATAAATTTATATATTAATACAATTCTAAACTCACTAATAATATATTGACGTTTGGGAGTAATTATAATTATGAATTCATTATACTATAAATATGTGACCTATGTTTTAAAGTAACTATTTTAGCATAAGAATAGCCACTGTATGTAATAATATGTCTCATTAATGGTTATATGTTAAATATTTCCAGTATTGATATATTACAACCAATATAATTCTAATATCAAAATATATATATATATATATATATAGCAACAACATATATGTATCACAATAACAACAACAATATATATATATATATATTCTTCTAACACAATATATTAAGGGTTTTAGTCTTAATATAAAAAAATAAAAAATAAAATAGAGTTTGATCTTATCAATCCCATAAATGTAGAGCTTTCCTCACGTGTAAAGAAGGGCAATTATTCGTATCTCTGCCACCTTTTACGACTCCACATGAGTCCAAGTGTCTGAGTATTCCACATGTCAACATGCCAACTCATTATCCATAACTACCCTATATGCTTATCCTACCAGTACCTCTCCACGTCAAACATTTATCCACATTCCCTAATCCCAAGCCCTTATCTACTTACCAATGGAAAACCGCGTTTCTTTATTTATCTCAAGATTATCCATTCACATTGCATGCCCTTAATATACAAGTCTCTGTTAAAAAGCTACAGCTATATGATGTATGTCTGCATCAATCAAATCCTCTTTCAATACTGTTTTTCTCTGAAAGTAGTTTGAGGGTGCAGGGTTTATATTGAAGTTAAGAGGCATATTATCTTAGAGATTGAAAAATGTTGCAGAGTGACAGTGTGCCTGTGATGGTCCATGAGCAGCAAAACCACCATCACCAAATTGAAGATCTGTTTAGAGATGTGGGTTCTCTCTTTAGCTCTTTTTTTCAATGCCCATCTCTGTCAAAGGTTACCACAGGCAGGAGGCAAATGAGCCCTGCAGGATTTGCTGTATTGCTGTTTGGGATTGCTTCTGCTCTCATATTGATTGGCTCTGTTGCATTCTTTGTGGGCTTTGTAATGATGCCAATGGTGGCTACAGTGGCTCTCACTCTTTCTTTCATTGGGATTCTTGATACCTGCTTTCCATTCAATCTTTATCGACTTCTCAACAAGAAGAAAATGGTGTGCCCACAGTAATTGACAATTTTGGATGATTGACAGAGGTTTTTCCTGTATTCATTCATCCTTTCATATAGATGAGCCACTTTTGTTAACATTCTTGTCTCTGGTGGTAGATTTTTGAGATTTCATTGGGTCTGTGTCTGGTGGATTACTCTCTTTGTTATCTTGGTTTGGTTATTTGTGAATAGTAGTTATTTTTTATATATATGATGGATTTACAATAAAAAAAAATTTAGTTTGATTGTATAGATTTTTTTTTAATACTGTCATTTGGATCAAACTCTATTCCATTATTAGAATATGAAAACAAAAAATTGGAAAATGACTCTGTTAGGCTATTTGTGTTTGCGTTTGGAAGTAGAGTGCAAAATATGTGGTAACCAATTAAAGAATGTTGAGCAGAAGTGTGTCATTTGTGTCTGTATTTATGGTGGTATGATAGGATCTCTGACAACAGAGATGGCATCTATATATTTAAAGTGTACCTATGGAAGGATTGAAATATAAAGTGTACCTATGGAAGGATTGAAAGGGTTATTTAAAAGTAGGTGATCTCATAAATTTTATATGATAGTTTAATTTTTAAAATTCAGAAAAGTTTATGTTGTCATGAATTTTATTATTTTGTATATGTGATTCAAAATTGATATGGATTTTAAAAAAATTGAGATGATTGATAAGGGATTAAAAAAAAAATTAAATTAGTTGGAGAGATTTCTATCCCCATCTCAAATACACTAGTGAATTCCATAAAACTTAGATGATAGAGATAAAAAAAAAATAAAATTAGTTGAAGAATTTCTGACCGACCTGTACTATGGAAGGATTGAAGGGTTATTTAAAGTAGGTGATCTCATAAATTTTTATATGATAGTTTAATTTTTAAAATTCAGAAAAGTTTATGTTGTCATGAATTTTATTATTTTGTATATGTGATTCAAAATTGATATGGATTTTAAAAAAATTGAGATGATTGATAAGGGATTAAAAAAAAAATTAAATTAGTTGGAGAGATTTCTATCCCCATCTCAAATACCACTAATTTAAGATTACATTCTATAAAACTTAGATGATTGATAAGAGATAAAAAAGAAGATAGAGTGTTGAAGGGAATTTAAATTGACACCTATGGAAGGTTAGAGGGTTGTTATTTAAAAAGTAGGTGATCATGGGAGAACCATGATAGTTTAATTTTTAAAGATTTCCAGAAAAGTTTATGTTGTCATGAGATTTTATTATTTTGTATATGTGGTTCAAAATTCAGTATAGTTTTAAAAAATTGGATAGAATTGATAGGGATTAAAAAAAAAATTAAATTTAGTTGGAGATTTCTATTACTATCTAAATACAATTTTGGGTACATTCTATAAAACTTAGATGATTGATAAGGGATAAAAAAAAAAGATAAACTAGTTGAAGAAATTTCTGACCCCGCCTCAAATACACTAATTTAAAATTACAGACTATAAAGTAGGCTGCAAAGATTTTAATGATTTTTTTATTTTTTGATCTCATAAGACCCTTTGTTCTATAAAATAATTACTGAAACTCTTCCATATAAGAATTATTAATTTTAACAACTATATCAAATTAAAATATTTATTAATTTTTTATTTTTATTTTTTTAAGCTGAATTGTACTATTAAAATCATGAGACCACTAACTTTAAAATATTGCTAAAAAATCTGCACCCACTGAAATGTTTAAGGAAGCTCCCTCCATTAGACCTTACCTTAACTAGTTCACCATTCCACCCACTTAAACCATAGTTTACATACTCGGAATCAGAGAGTACTCGGGAAGCCCAAAAATTTTGACAAGGGAAAAACTCGGCAAATGTGTGTGGATATTTATGTATGTGTATACTCAAGACTGCACTGTGCACACATACATATCTATAAACAGACACACAGTGCCAAGTTTGCATGCATATACACACACAAACATATTTATATACACACAAACATGCCAAGTTTGTGGGTTTTTTGAGAGCTAGTGGTGATTACTCGACATGCAAATTTTTTGGAGATTACTTGACTACTTGAAGAGTAATCGGAGAGTATGTAAAGTATGACTTAAACTATTCTGTATTTTTTTAATTTTTTTTGAACTCTCCTTACCCCTTTTATTGCAGAGCTGAATTTCTTTTTACTCTAAGAAAATTTCAAACCTTCTAGCCTAGCAACTTCCCTATTTCCTACGCACCCCTATCTCTTATATCATTTGTGTAGCAATAACATTTATTTCATCTACCATTAGTTTTTCACCATCCGCATATTCATTTCCTTCTCTACCAATTGTGTGGCTTTCTTATTTCCCACACGACCCCACTCCTCTCTCCTTCATTGTCTCTTCCCTTCCTTGCCCATTTCATTTCTTTCTTTTTTTTCAATTTCTTTGATACCATTGAAATGATTAAATTCGTAATGCCACTGTCCACCACTTCAATCAAGTTTATATTGGATATACGAAGGTAAATTGCACCCAACTAGTGGAATGGATAATGTTCTAATTTATTACTATTAATGATCTTCAAAGGAACATAATGAATTTGGAATCTGATAAATTCATAAATTGAAATATGTGTCAACATGATATCTTTGTCAAATGAAATGACAATAATGTCATTATGTCAATTTTTTTTTGCTTCTTCAAATCACAAATCTAATTTAAACGAACCTTCAAAAATGAAAACCAAAACCAAAACAAAACCAAACTAAAATATTTTTGAGTGGTGTGGATCGCCTATTTCCCAGGAACTTTGAAAATTTTAGATCTTGAAATAACTATGGGGAGACAATTCTAATTGTGGAATGAATCAAGTGAATCAACTACTAAGAGTTATTATTGTAGTTTAATGGTTACAATCTTCCCTACAAATCTAATAGTTAAGAATTTAATAATTCTACTCAAACTTAATTAAATCTATCATATACATACATACATACATAATACAAATACACACTTACATATATACATATACATGCATATGTATAAATACATACATACATACATACATTATATGCAACCTTTAGTGTACACAACCATATTCAATGATGTCACCACCAAGAAATTATGGGATAATTTTAATAAATTATTAAAGGAGAATAGGTTACTATTGAAAATTTAAATCTCCAAAATTGAAGAGCAACATTAAAAACCTTTAGAATTGTTTCTCATCATCTAGTAAATAATAATTTGTTTCTAAAGAAATTTGTGAGCTGAAAGATAAATATCAAGTATCCATGGAGTGTAAGAGTTGGTATAGGATGCTCTACACCATGCAAGATTTGGTTGAAGAATATAGCCACCCAAGTGTTAAAAGTATGAGTAGTTGGTGTTGTCATTGATGTCAACAAGCTTGGGCGAGATTGTTGTAGGCTTATATTTGTGTTGTCATTAATGATTGGTGATAGTTGAGAAGTTGTGTTGATGCTTTGATTAGTTTCATTATGTTGTCATTAGTAAGTTCTATTGGTTTCAACCTCTAGTGTTGCTTTGATAAGATTTTGTCGGTAGATGTTGTTGGTTTAGTGATGATGAGAAAGTACTGAAGATGATGAGTATGTGTCTTTGGTGCTTGGTTTCCAAGTGCTTTTGAGAAAATTTAAATAAAAGAGGAAAACCGTGTGTTGTAGAAGTGTTCTAGTGTATAATGTGGTGTTTTGGTTTTGGTTTTCATTTCTTCATGGTTGAAGATATGCTTGTGTTATTGGAATATGTTGGTTAGAAGTGTTTAGAGGTTCTATATCTAAATTTCTTGGTTTGGATCATCGTGCAGAAGAAGTTGTCTTCACTAGTGTGTGAGCTATGTTTTAGTGTTGTCTGGGAGAAATGATTTTTCTCTGCATTTCTCCACAATTTGATTTATGGTCTTGTGGTTCTAGAAGTGTTCTGATGAGGTTCATATCTACCTTTATTTGAATTTTTTCATGGTTTGGTGTTGCAAAAATTGATTTCTTGAGTTATAGTGTATGGAAGGTTGTCTGAGTGTATTGAGTGTGTACATTCTTTAGGTGAAAATTGTTGCGAAGGAATTTGTTTGACTTTAGGGTGTTTGTGAAATATTCTAGATTGTATTCAAGTGTTGTGTGTGGTCTACAAGTCATCTTTGATTTGAGGAAGCGTGTACTTAAATTTTAATGGTGTTTACATTGGTTTGACTGACCTTGGGCATTTACACTAATTATGGAATTTTTTTTATGATTGTGGAAGCATGGCATGATGTATATATTGTTGAACACCTGAAATACTGAGAGGGGGGTGAATCAATATTCCTTTAAACCAATTAAACATAAGGCATCCATTTATTAGAATAAATATAATTGCAATGATGAATGAAAACATGAAGACATTCACAAAATCACATGACACATGAACACCACTAATTTTATGTGGAAAACCCAAAATGGGAAAAACCACAGTGAGGGTTAGCTTATAATATATTATATTCAGATATAAGATATTGCAAAAAGGCTCACTACTATGTGGACTCACTATCCAAGTGAACTCACTACAGGCACAAAAGGTAAGAAAGATAGAAAGAAGGGGTAGTTATACAAAATATTTAAACTAATACAATAGCATTTATCATATGTTGGATTATAATTTCAATAAAGAGAAAAATAATCTTCACACATATATGAAACAATACTCTACACTAGTCACAATTTTCTCAACTCTGATTATATTCACATCACACACATGTATAGGTAGAATACCATACATACATCATATGTCTCTTATTACTTGCATACAATATACTCTCTCTATCCCTTCATCATCATTATTCACATTCCACACACAGACACACCAAAACTCCAAATTTAATCTCCTATATATATCCATATCAAGTGTAACTTCAATTAGGGTGACCTAATTAGAAGTAACACAAAAAATTAAACATGTCGTTCTTAAAAATATTATATCCACATCTCCCACCATAATTCAAAATTCAATTCACCTTAAGATAGGTTGGGATGGACCTAATATAGATCCCACATAAGATAAAGTTACTTTCTTATCCTCCAAAAAACATCAAACGTGTTAGGTTGGCCCAAAATAAGACCTAAACATAGAACCTTCATATGTACATACAATTTTCCATACATGTGACTTCAAAACACAATCTTCCTTTGAATTCCTATTCAGCTGACAACTAGTATCTTATCCTCATCATTTTAGAACAATAATTATCCGTGAAGAAATGTGGAATCTCCCACACTAATACATTGTACAAGGAATGACTACAATATATAGAGTTGAACTTTGTCATTCATATCTTTCTGAATACATCAGAAAATGTCACAAAGTCTTGAATGTAGATGCAATTGATGTTTACAAACCTATAGTTAGAATCACAGATTAATTTATATCAACTTGTGGTGGAGTGTGGACCCTAAAATTGATGCATTGAACTATAATACTATCAGGAGGAATACTTAGCCAAATTATATAACAATATTTTCTGGATCAACTTGTTTTATCCAAATGTCTTCAAGAATGCTTCCAATCCATGCTAGAATGATCATAACAATGTTGACATCATTGACAACACTGGATCATGCACCTCATGCTCATGTTGCCAAAAGCATCAACAATGATAAACTTCCAATAGTCTTCCACTTACTTCCAACAATCTCCTCCTTTGTTATTTATGGCAACATGCACATCAAAAAAAAATTCCAAAAATGTGTCTCTTCCCTTTACACATATTTCTCCCAAAAATATTTCTCGACATTTCTCCCCAACTCTCAAAATGTTTTTCAAGTATCTCTCCCCTTTTGACATCAATGGCAAAGGGTGTACTGATATCAAAAAAGCTTTGTATACTCCCCCTTAGATATATATGTGAGAAAAAATATTTGGAAGAGTGTGTTGACTCCCTCTTAGGGAGTTAACTGAAAACTTCTATACCTTCCACATATATGCAAAAAGAATCTAAAATTTTAAAAAATGCATAAGAGTGGAAATTTTGAACCTGAATATGTTGACCCTTGAAGCTTATGCAAGGTGACTTTCCAAGTGGATCTGCCTTCTTCTCACTGTTCCTTTGTTACTGCAAGTATTCTGTGTTGTAACTCAAGCTTCACCAAAATATCCTTTCCTTCTTCCACAATACAAGGGTTAAGATTTATCTTTGAAATCCTATATGTACCAACAAGGGCACTTGAGATATAGGTATAAGCTTTATTTTTACATTGTCCCTTAGCTTCTTAAATTTTCTGATTGTTTCTTCCTTCTGGCTCTATAAGGTAAAGTAAATTCTTCATGTAAGGTCACTAAAGCAGTCCATATCTAATCATATATATCTTGTATCAAGTCATAAGTGCTTGATGCATAGCTTAATTATGTCTCAATTGTATTCATAGCATCCATTGTGTTATGTGTAACCTTGGGACACTTCATGCAATACAAAAATAGGTTCCTTGTTTCCTCTTCACAGGTATGAACATCCTTCAAACTCTCTTCCACTTTGTTGTGTGTAGATGCACACTTTTTTGTGATGTCCAATAACTTATTTTTTACAATCCATTCTTCAACTTCTAGTTCAACTCATTCTCTTATTTTGAAGGCATATTCTTTGAATTTCTCCATTATCTCTTGTGTTGTATTCATAGCTGCACTAATCTCATGCTCATGTTGAGCATCATCTATATCAGCTTCCTTTTTCCTCATGGCTTTCTGCTTAACTATCCTTGTGGTTTTCTTTCCTTCTTCCTTAATGGAATGGACTACCAGAGAGGATTTCTCTCTTACCCGATGATTACTTGTGGATCTCCTCTTCTTACCAGTTGTAGGTAGAGATGCAATAACTGATCTCCTAGAGCTACTGGAGGCCTCTTCTATACTCATGTTAGCTCCAGCTCTCTCTATAGCTATTCTAACTTTTTCTTTTGAGAATCCAAACTCTTTGGCATATGATCCTACCTCAGCATCAACTTGTTTCTTTATTTTTGATTTCTTAAATTTCTAAGAAATGTCCATTGTCTTTTCCCTATAGTTTCCAAATCTTGGTCTAGTGGGATCCTTAGGATTGTTCAACAACACTTCAACACATCTAGTAGCTACTTCTTATGTCACTTCATAGCCAAAATTTGTGACCCAAATAGTTATGGGTTCAATTGCTTTCATTATGCAGTAATCAATAGAAATCAAGAAGGTAATGTCATTCATGTACTTTCTTACCACATCTCTCAAAAATCTATCTCATATTCATTGTCATTTGAAACATTGCAAAGAATTTTGTAAGGGCATCACCCTAAGCATCCAAATATCCAAGATTACTCATGTAGTCTCTTATTTGATGAGCAACAGGTTTTCATTCGACCAATCAACCTTTCCAACTACTAGAACTTCCTTTATAAAATAGAAAACCAAACATATTATCAATGTTTCATACATGAATACATATTTTTTCTTCTTAATTTCCTTCAGGTTCTCTATTAGTTGTTTCGAGAGAAACTCACAAAGGTCACACTCACCATTATTCTCAACCATATCCACTGCCACATGAATTGTGATGGCAAAGACCAGTTACTTGTCTCAATAAATCATATTTCTAATAACAATTGTTGTATATTGAATTTTTGGATTTCTGATAAGGTTTATTTCCGCACCCATTTGCAACATTATTTCTTTGTTCTTAGCATATTTATGGACTGGAATCGGTCCAATGGACTATATACCAATGATTTCTCTAATCACTTCTTTGGTAATCATGTGTCCACCATCAATCCATATAAACTGATCATGAATACTACTCAATGTCATTCTAATACACTTCTCTTCATTGCTAAAGTCTAGAAACCAATGCCACACATCTAATTTCTTCTCGGTCAAGATATTGTATTTTGGTTTCAAGGTGTAATCTTCTCTGACTAACCCATCTACCCATAGATTGAACAATTTTCTATAGGGGTTCTCTTCCATATTCCCATGAATATAAGCCCTAATATCTTCAATAGGAAAAACCCCAAGAGCTATATACAAAAATACACCTAGGGGATCAACTTCTAAAGCTTTGAAATAGTATCTCTTAAATTTGGGTTGCAATTTTTGGGAAACATCTACAATTTTTGATGTCACCATTGCATTCAAATTTCCTTCTATTGATAATTCTAGAAAATTAGAATGTGAATTTAGATTGTTAAATACCTTTTTCCCTTGCTCAACGAGGTAGGGTTTTGGAATTCTACAACTTGGAGATGCTTCAAACCCTTCAAAATTGCTTCTTGCTCCTCTACTTTTCTTTTAATACATTCAATGAAATGATTTTTTCTTATCAAGCTCACTTTTAACTCTTTGATTTGACCCATTTCAGCAATAAATTCTTTAGACAAAAAGCTAATGACCCTAAAACCTTGCACATGCATAGTCAACTTTTCAAGCTCTACAAATGGCCGTGTTAGAATATTTTCTTTTGCAATTTTATTCCTCATTAAGAATTTCATTCATCACATATTTTTGTTCCAAGCCATGACACCTCATATCAGCAGGGGGTTATATGATCTTCTATTATTGCTCCCCCTAATCCAATGCCTAGGGCTTGGTTACTCAAGGAAATATCTACAGTAGAGAGTGGTACAGATTCTCCCTTATCCTTAGTCTCTTCTTTCTTTCTCTAGATCTTTTCCATCTCCTTCTTCACTTCATCCAGATCAATCTTCTTAACTAGTTCATTCTTCTTTATTGGATCATTCTTCCTGGTATTTACTCCTGCAAAATTTAGCAATATGTCTAAGAATTTTGTAATTGTTGCATATGATATTCCTTTGAGCATTATTCCTTTCATTCATTCTAGATTTGCATTTGTTAGTCTTGTGTAAAAATCCATAGCATACATGTATAGTAGTAACCTTTGAAAGATTGAATCATTCTACCATTGTTATTTATGCATTCATCATTTGACTTATACATTCACTTCCAATACTCTATGTCCAAATTTCTTGCATGTAAAGCATTGACTAGTAAAGGACGAAACATTATGGTTCATTGCATTTCTACACTCCTTTTCTTTATGTCTAAAATTTATTACAAAAATAACAAGTACCATTAAAATATGAGTACCTTTGAGCATTTGGTTGTCTAATAGGACCTGACTTCTAGCACTATTTCCTTGATTCCAAAGCATACTAGTCTTCTTGTCTTCAGTCTTCTTTGCATTCTTATTTGCTTTTTATCTTTCTCCTTTTTCAAGTCCTAAACCACTTTTGTCTTTAGATGCTTTCTATTCTACAATTAACTCATCAAGCATTGTAAAACTTGTCTTGAATTTGTCCTCATAGCCTCTTTCCTTGCCCAAATCTCATCTTATATTTACCACTTCTTGTTCAAGCCTCATACATTCATTAGATTTTATTTCCACCATTTCATTTAGACATTCCTCAATATTTTTCTTTTCTTCCACTTGGACTTTTAATCTGGTGATGTTCTCATTTTCTTTTTTCAATTGTTCATTAACTTCCTTATGCCTTTCTTTGAATTTCTTGATACACTCTCTCAATTTTCTAATATACATTCATTTTCCTCTTTAAGATTCTCCTTTAGATCTTTTTTTTCATCTTCAAATTTGT